>CAJQUW010011789.1:0-76724 GCA_907163375.1 Prostheceraeus crozeri | reverse complement strand
CTAAATTCAATCACATTTAACGACGGCCAATCACATCAGCCAAGAGGAGAAGATCAGGGATCGCATTTTTCCGTCTTGTCGATCCCAGAAGAAGATTAATTATTTCTATCTCAAAAACTTTTCTTTGCAGAACGCAATTCAGACCTGTTATTTTGGCTTATCAAACAGTTTGTTTGCTATTTTTGTTCTATCACACGCACGTAAATACTCACTCCGGCAGCTGTTCAGAAATCATAATTTATTTCGTATTTTAGTAATAATGCGCACGAATACTGTTATCATATTTTGTTGAAAAACGAAAAGTGATTCAATAGTGCTCACAAAAATTACACTCATCACCTCAGTTTCTCATGAAGGCAAGTGCAGGATAATAATGGTCAGCAGACTACAACCAGGGCAAAATCACATTCCTCAGCCGCAACCGATGGATAGGCTGATGATGTGCTGCTCTCTAAAGTGATAAATGACTACACAAGCTGTTTAACTGGAGTAGACTGAATAGAGTACTATTAGATAAATGCACAAAAATCGATAAATGCACATTGCAATAGTGTACAACTTCAATAATGAATGCTATTTCCTTTAATTTCTATAAATATTAAAATAATGGGACCTGCTCTGATATTTAGCAGCGACCAGTAGACATAGCACTTCATAACTGTAAAAACTGCATGTTTAAGTTAACTCGTTTAAGATGAAATTGATCTTTTTTCTATACGGTATTCAGAATAATGGCACGCTTGCTTAATAATTACTATATAATTTACACCTAATAATTTTATATATATACGCGTTTTATACACTATATTTATTGCGTTATATACACTATATAATTTTACCTACAAGGTAAAATATATAATATAGGCCTACAATGCTTACACAAAATGTTTTAAAAAATTGATCACAAAAATAATTTAAATAAATCATTGGATGAATTTTTTAAATTTGTATAATGAATGTCTAATGTCCAAAATTTTTTTATAATTGACCAGGGATATATATCCCTGTACTTGACAAATGATATCCCATTCACTCGATCAGCGATTTGCGTCGCCATATGCCTTATTTTCTTATTCTTTCATTGCTTTTATTGGCCTAAGTAGGCCTAAACCCATTTCTGCTTCTTAATATCTTTGAAAATAGATGTACCCAAAAACACAGTAGTTATCATGAATCACTCAAGATAACTTGCAAGAATGTGTCTATAAGCCAAATGCTTTCCTTTGTGACAATATTGTAGAGGCACTTATCAATCACCACATCTGAAATTCACTCAAATGCATGTGTCAATGGCTCTGACAAGAGACACTTTTAATGTAATATGCGTTCAAGCGTTTGTATAAACGACGATGTTGATATTGAAATTACTTTATTACACAGTTGGAAACGCCTTGTGTGCGTCACAAAAGCATTAATCTATGAATCTGCACTGTCGCTATCAATTTTTTTCCAAACAAACTTTACAAGCCTCCTATTTAATGCAAATGCTTAAATATCATTTGATTAGTAAAAATTGTTTCGCAGGATCACGATTTATTGACATACCGGTTTCAAATACCGTGGCATCCATCATCAGTGGCGATAATTCAACAAATGGACAGGATATGCAGTTTTGGACATGAAATCGATGATATGGACACGTGGCTCATTTTATTTCTATACAAACTGACAATCTTGTCTTTTAATTTATGCTCCTGCCTTGCGACTGTCCGGGTCCCTCTGTAAAATCAGTTCATCATCGATTTCATGTTTGAAAACTGAATATAATCCTTCCGTTTGTTGCATTATCGCCACTGATGATGGATACCACGGTATTTGAAACCAGTGTGCAAATAAATGGTAACCGTGCAAAATCTTTGCGGCTTCTAGCTTGATTCTTCGTACATGACGGCGGTTAGCATCTTCCGTACGTCTTTGTATTTATTTCAATGCATTCATCGAGCATGGTTGTTTTAACATGTTGTTTTACAAGAGGGTCCTTTGATTTAGTCTTCTACAACTTACACGACAGGGTGATCTTAAAACAAATCGTTTATATTACTCAAAAGATGTGCTAACTCTGAGTTACTCGTAGATTAAACCCAAATACAACTGGAAAGTTAATCATTGCTTTATTGTATGGATGGCATTTTTCTTCAAAACTAAAATTTGAGATTTTGATGCATAAAAATGGATTTACAGCTAGTTCAACCAAACCTCAGGAAAATTCAGCAGATACAAGGGTAGAAATGTGAGCTCATGTTCTTTGGAATAGAATGTCGCGTCTTCGTTGATCCATCACTGAGGAAATTTCTTATGAAAGTCGGTGCTAAAAGCATGAATATCATCATCATCAAGAAGCTACATGTGACTGCAAAAGCGTAAGAAGACAGCAGCTTTGTGGTAGAGCTGCACTCAACAAACTGTTGCAGACCCACAATTCTGCAACAACTGGTTGGGATTATCGAAGAATAACCTGAAGCTGATATTTTCAGACTTTATTAGGGTATTCGCGCATTACTTAGTATTTCAGACAGTCACAATGACTAATGTCATGATTTTCACCAAAAAATCATCAAATGTCTATCGATTGTTGATGGCGTGATCATGTATGCAATCCTGTTTTTAATCAATAAAAATACTAATTTAAGACATGCTTAAAAGTTAGGTACAATGTTGCCTACGTTCAACCGTTTTAACTCAAGTAAAACACGATGGCTTTGTGCAATGTAAGTCAGAGACGTTATATGATGTATTTTTTATATTGTTACATGTTCATAGATTATTTTTGCAAATTCTGATAAATGTCAAAAACTACTTCATCATAGAGGAACCATTTGTGAAATATCAGTAATATTCTCTTGTTAAAAACAAACAAATTTTAACTTCGAAAAGTGTAAGTCAGGGACGATAAATCATGTCGCTGACTTACCTGTTCTAATTTTCCGTTGGACCATGGCGAGATGTGATGGGCTGAGTGATATCAAAATCTTCGGTGACGGCGCGCCAAGCCACTTCAGGAATGGTGTCTGATATTAGCGCTCAAATGAATGTGACAACTCGTTGGTCATTTTTCGCAACTAGTCACGGCAAAGGTGTGGTGGGTGCAATTATTGGGAAGCTGAAGGCTCATGTCCGACGATAGTTCCTATCGAACCGTGTGCAGGTGAGTTGTGCTGAAGATTTCATAAACAACTCGAAACAAGTCGGCGTTAACGTGATTTCATACATGAAAAATGATGTCTCTGTGGCAATGAAGACATACACAAATGATTGGAATTTGTTCACAATGCAAGTCAAGGACATTTCCAAACATGTGTAAGTCAATGACGATACAAAAATAAATCTACCACAATTGCAACTACTGTAGCTATCAAATTTCGACCATTCAAATGATAACAATGATATGCAAAAGATATATCCTACAAAAAAATTAACATTCATGCATGCAATTCGCAGGAATTCCGCTTAATGTAGAAACATCTATAAAATCATTTTTGTGCGCGCAAGTCATCGACGTTACTAAATGTCAACACAAAAATTAGTTGATGCATTTGAGAGATGATTTTTTGATTCCAAGTAAAAGATACAAGTATAGAAAATAATTTTAGATGTTCACCTGCTTATTAATACTTTCATCAGTAATAAAAAATTGCGCATCAACATTAAAAGCTGTGAAAGTGTAAGTCAGCGACGCAAAGAATTGCTCACATAAAGTTGAAAATTAAAAATGCAGAAAGAATCAAGTTGATGGTGTTTTTATGTACATTTTTGAGCGGAATAGGAGGAGCAGCCTGCATGAGGAGTCACTTGTAGAAGCTCATGATCCACTATGCTGCTGTGGAACTTCATGCAACGATCTCCAGAGATCGGCTGTTGCACTCAGGATCGCGAAATATTCCGTGGAAGTGCTGCGCAGACTCGATGATGTAGGATGTGGTCATTGTCATCAGCAGACTGATAGATTGGCAGATATTGTGTCATCTTTGCTCTTGAGGAGGAACGTTGGAAGTTGATGGAAGCTGCCTGTTTTTATTCATCTACAGTGTGGAAGAATCATGAGGAAGAGACAGCGCCCTGGAGGAAGATGGAATGTCTTTTCATCATCCCCCAGTAATTCCAAGTTCTCACTCTCATACGGCACCTGGTCATCACTGACTTTATCTTTTCCGTCTGCTGAGGTCCAGAACAGATTTCCTCCTTTCTCTGCTGCCTGGAACAGCACCTTGCCTCCAACTGTGGCCGTGAATTGGTGAATCACTGTCTCCTCTGGATGCAGTTGGAACACATGCGCTATTGCTCGCCTCATTTCACCAATCAGCGGAGGGTTTGGCATTATCATGTCGTAGAAACCTGACTTCTTTCGTCTTTCATCCGTGGAGTCAAACAGATAAAAGGAAACTACAAGGAAAAGAAAATGAATTAATTTGATGCGAAGAAATTGTTTTCGACGGAATTCCGTTGAAGATTCCGCTCTGTTGATGGTTTCAGATTAATGAGAGTTGGCAGACCAATGGCCTATTCATTTCTTCCTGGCAACAGAGGTCTGTCGCAGTGCATGACTAAGTCAATAAAAGACACCAACACTTTTCATTCCCCGACAGCATCCGCCCGACACAGGAATCGGACCGAAGTCTGCGGTTGAGACGAGCTCGCACCTTCTTCAAGACCATGCTGACGGGAAGAAGTTGTCATTCTCGGTAGATATTTATTTCTGCCTTATTCATGTTTTCTGTCTACAATTTCCTTAGCACTTACAGGAAAATATTTTAAAATTAATATTTTGTCATCATTTGGGTAGAGCATGATAAAGCCGCAAATCCTAAGCGTCACGCGTTGAATTGTGATTCACTGAGTCGCATGCATAGAGTAGGGATATATAGGTAGAGTATCGACTCAAAAAAGTATGTGTATACAGTGAAAATTTTTATGTGAAAAGATTCAGTTTTTTGAGGAGATTGCGTTCCCGAGGTCCAAAAAATTATTTGAGCAGTCTTGAAAAAGTCAAAACTTTGCAAATTTATACACTACCTAGATGACTCCTCTATGTAAGTAGTATGCAACAACCCGGTGAAAAAAAACTGTCGGGATCTGTCGGTCAATTGTCGGGCAGCCGGCTTCCCGACAATTTACCGACAGATCCCGACAGTTTTTTTCACCGGGAAGTTGGATACCAAAAGGAATGAATATTTGCTAACAAGCATCCTAACTGATTATGCTGATTATCAAGGTAATTTCATGATCCGTTTTATAATGGAAGTCTTTATGAAAAAGTCGTGATGTTATTGTGCTTTCTTGGCTGAAATTTCATCTTTCTAATTCATGAAAGCAATAGCAGATCATCGAGTTGCCAATTTAACAAGTATTACCTCTCCAAGGCTGTCATGACACGGACAATCTGTAAAATAATATCATTTCCTTCTGCTTTGCTATCATGATCAGTCAATTCTGTTGTAATTTCTTCAAAACTGCATAAATGTGTATATCTCACATCTTGAAACAATTCCGACTGTATCTCCCTTGAGTTTATTTAATAAAATCTAAAGTGTATACACATTGGAGATTTGATAAATACGGAGTTACCACTCTACCTAACATGCTTACCCTATGGTCCTATGTGACGGCCTCTTTTTCTGAGCAGCCTTATAAGCATGCAATCCTAAGCTGACTGTTCGTCAACGCGACTCTTGTTTTCCCAAGATTTTAAATGTCGAATGACAATGAAAATGTGATGTTGATTTCTCACATGAAACTTGATTACCTTGGTGAGATTAGAGAACATTCACCCTCGAGGAATCTCTCGCCAACGCAAGACTCTGTTGTGTTTATTATAGCCTCTCGATCACTTACATGTTTCAAATATAGGACTGCTAAAATGTCTTTTGTGCTTCTCCTCATATTCTATCCCTTGAGAGTGGTTTAGTTTTTATTTCAATGCCATGAACTTCGTGTAAGATGGTTGGAGTTTTCTGCACAATCCATCGGACGACTGGCCGGTGTAGAAAATAGCCACTGTTGAAATCGCCGCCATAAACATAATATCACCAATATGACTTGAATCATTATCTCTGACTGAATCACACATCAAATTAAGGAAACTTCATCGCTTTATCTTTCAGCGGCTTCTCACCTTCCGATCCGACATCTAGCCATTGGTGAACGCAGACAGACGATTCAACGCGTCATCATCTTCTCCAAAATTTGGCGAAGCTACGAATAGGGAAAATTTGCGTCTCTTTCTATCTGAATCTGCATTGTTGCAATGTATTTGCTTCTGCGTTTCTATCTGGAGAGGACGACTCTAATCATCGAGCTAAGCGCACACGCTCCACATATCACACAAACACACAAGTATCTGTAATTTGCTGTGAACACATCCCCGTCTCATTGTGTGATTGCTTGAAGATCCCTGCAGTTAACAGCTGAGCGCTGGCGCTCGGAACGTACATGTATTTGAGAGTAGTGACTTGAAACTGTAAAGTCTATGTAAAGTTGCAAACGTATTAAAGATGCTCTCAAAAAGAAAAAAATAAAACTAGTTGAACCTTTGCTTTATGAACGCAAATAATTATTTTTGGGTATGCGGCGAAGGCCTCGCAGGCACGGAGACGACGCCACTGATATTAATCGTTGCAGGCGCACTAACTCAGGCGATTTGCCAGTAGTGTGTTTAAAGTGATATTTAAGGAATGTCCGTCGAAATCTCACTGATATACTAATTGCAAATCTCCTATCAGTCTGCTACTGACAATATTTAAAAAGTAGACATTTAGAACTATTATCTTGTCGGCGACGAAAGTTAGACTCATGGAAAAAATCACTGTTAAATTTCTTCAAGTTAGTTTAGATATAGTTTACAAGCGCTAGCAGAAATTGATATCAGGTAAGAAATAAATGGCCAATTTTCATTTTTTGGTGCAGTGGATCTTAAATTGTCAAGGGAATCTGATTAGGATTTATTTTTCTTCTATTAGTATCGCAATGCGACTGTAAACAAACAAAAATTCTTTGATCTTTTCTACAGCTATGCCTCATTCATTAGAATTCAGCCAACGGTACTTTAGGCTACTTGAACTAGTCTTCTGATTAATTTCCTGCGAATAACACTTGTGAAACAGCTTCAGTTTCCATTACATTTCTAACTTACCGGAAATTAATGGTCGATCATGTTGAGTATTTGCCGCAGGTAGATCTGCATGAAAATGAAAGCAAATTCATTAATTACGAAATCAATACGTTTATATGCAGTTATTTATAATAATACTGAAGGAAACTTATGCATTGTCACAACAAGAATAATTACAAAGAAACATTAGAACAATTTGCCCTTTGGAATAAATGCATTGGAATCATAATTTCGAAATAAACAAAATTTATGAGTCTATTCCTGTACAGCAGCATGAACCTAGGGCGGAATTTTAGGGAGGTGTGGGGATGGTGCTCCCCACACACCCGGTATCGAGGAAAATAAGTCGGTCTCGAAAGCCGAACATGGACACCTACATACTGCAGCACGGTTTTAAATATGATTCTATGATCATAGCAGTTGCTCGAAACGGAGTAATATCAGTCCATTCCATGTTTTCTCTTCAAAGGCTCTTTTCCTTACGTCAAATGTCACTTAAAAAGGTAAAAAGTAAAAGATTTTTAGCATGAGAATAATAGCACTTTCCATACACTCTTGATTCAAGAACACTGTACAGCTTTCAAGGTTTACTTCACTTTTTAAGCCAACTAGTTGTTGTTGGTGTCCATGACTTCATTGAATTGAGATGAAACTGCAAGAATTTCACTAATTTTTAGTTCCCGTCCAAGAAAATCACATTAATAGACAAGAAGGTTCAAGTTGTATGTGATTTTGGTATGTATGTTTGTATGTAACTTTCGTATCCAGCGATTTACAGTGTACTTGGGAAAACAATGGTCACCACCCGCTCGGTGTGACTTAAATGGCTTAGTGTGACTTAAAGCTGCACATACGAAATGCATACCAGAGGCATACGAATGAGGATGAATTTGCATCGGGTTTCGTATATAAAACATACCAACAACTGGTATTTCAGTGTAAAACAGCCAAGTCACAAATGGAATAGTTCGTATCGCTACATACCAATCACGTACGAAAGTAGGTGAGATGATGACGTATGAAAAACATACCAGATCTCTGTGAACATACGAGAATCTCGTATCAAATGTTATGTAGTTTCAAGTTGTATGAAATTTTGGTATGTCATAAGTTGCTCCTCGAAAAACTTTTGAAATTACAATTTCCAAATGGTTTTGTTAAGATCATGTACTCATAATTAGAAAGTCGATTTCAGTGTGTGAAATTTCAAGATAGTTACAGCTCCTTCTCCCATGTTACTAGTGGAGCTCCTCAAGGGTCATCATTAGGGCTTTTTCTCTTTATATTGTACTGCCATGACGTGAAACCTTTTCCGCTACTACTAACATTGCTCAATATGCCGACGATATTTATGAAATTTGTCCAATATATATAAGTTGTGTTTCCCAATGTATCTCTACTATCAATTTTGAATATTATCATGTGAAAGATTGGGCACTCTCTAATTCATTTGTACTCAATGAATCAAAAACTAAGGGCATTGTTTTTTATAAGAAATGTAGTAGTAGTGATGTCTCACTTCCTTATAGTCTTGTTGACGATATGAAAATATTAGGCGTTACTTGGAATAATAATTTAACATGGACGGAACATTTTAAGGACATCGAACTTCGTTGTTCAAGACGTCTGTATTTATTGAAGATTTTGAAGAGCTATCTAAATCATGATGAACTGTGGCCAGCTTACACTGCCAATATTGAATCAGTATTATTGTATGTTACACAGATATTCGGTAGATTTGATTCATTTTGTTATAGCACTGTAAGAAAGATCGTTAAGCGTGCAAAGAAAATTATTTGTATGCCATCATGTCCTTGTCAAAACAATATTGAAAACTTTTTAGTAAGAAGACGCAAACTGTTTGATGACTTTCTTCAAAATTGTCAAAGTCCAGATCATCCTCTTTTTGACATTGTACCACATAGGAAGAATGAACGTTACCCTGTCTTTTTCTCCAGAACGAGACGTAGACACAACTGCTTTGTGATTTTTTCATCTGTGTTATCTAATAACTTGACGTCTTTGACTTGAACTATTTTTGTAAAATTATCTTTCCAATTTCTGATTTCTATTTACAAATATATAATTTTCTCTCTCTCTCTATGTTTGTATGTAACTTTCGTATCCAGCAAACAATGTTCACCAGCTGCTCGGTCGGCACCACAGAATTAGATTGATTAACTCTTTTCAGAGTGCAAACTAATTCAAATAGATGGCATATGCTGGGACTTAGTAAGTGGGTAAAAAATCCTACTATATTACAAAGACAGGAAAAGAGTCAGCAATCACATAATAATTCGATGTCATTATCGAAATGCAATCAGACATAAGAGTGCGTTTCATCTTAATTTTCATTTCGCTATCTCTTCTTGTCTGCAAAATATTTTGCGGCATGTCAACTGCAAGATGACCACGCTGGTGAAAGGAGATGCCACTATTGGAGGGAACACACGCCGATTTAGTTCATTTTGGGTACGAGTGGATACCAGGTTACACTGATCTTCAAAGCTCAAATTCACCCTCTATCTTAGTTCTATAGGTATCGTACTGAAGACTAGCAGCGACTGTTAATCCAGCAATCTAAATGAATGAATGCACCGAATGGATTGTAAAGCATTACAGTTCTTGACTTAAAATTGACCATTGAAGTTTCATATTGCCATTATTACTTTTAGTGTCTGTCATATAGCAATTACATAGACGCATTCGTGAATGGATGTACTGTCAGAGTTGGAAGTGGATCAACGAAACTTCACCCACGACCCATCTGACCCACGGCATATATGTGACCCACGACCCACCTGAGCCACCACACCTTTGACCCACTTGATCCACCTGACCCACAGCATATGTGACCCACGACCCATCTGACCCACGGAATATGTGATCCACTTGACCCACCTGACCCACGGCATATGTGACCCACGACCCACCTGACCCACGGCATATGTGACCCACGACCCACCTGACCCACGGCGTATGTGATCCACTTGACCCACCTGACCCACGGCAGATGTGACCCACGACCCACCTGACCCACGGCATATGTGACCCACGACCCACCTGACCCACGGCGTATGTGATCCACTTGACCCACCTGACCCACGGCAGATGTGACCCACGACCCACCTGACCCACGGCATATGTGACCCACGACCCACCTGACCCACCACACCTTTGACCCACTTGACCCACCTGACCGACAGCATATGTGACCAACGACCCACCTGACCCACGGCATATGTGACCGACGACCCACCTGACCCATCACACCTTTGACCCACTTGACCCACGTACTGCAAGGGTGAAGGATGTGAGTGCAATTTACTTTTCTGGTATCATCTTTAGTTTCTTTTTCATTCAAGATTCTAGGTCTATCTAGGTAGAGGCCTCGTAGTGTCAAAATTGTTATGAAGATTCAAGTGTATCAGATCACTTGTCACATGATAAATAGACATCCAACCTCATCAACATTATCCTATAATCAAAGTTCATGCACCACAAAAAGCCTAGTGATCTAAAAGAATTTAAACGTTTCTGTTTCTTGTTATAATTCTTAACTATCCTTTTTAATGCCACCTATTTAACTCGTAGAGAGATGATTAGTTAAGTTGAGGGCCTTGCAAACTAAATTTCAAATTTTACATTTCTTGATCAAGTGATGTCAAACAATAAGATTGCAGTAGGCCTAGATCATTTATTCATGCATTCATCATGTTAGATACTACATTTGTGAAAATTATCCCACAAAAAATCGTCAAACTAATATTTCGTTGCTTCTGATGACAATCGATTCAAATTTCATTAACTTCCACTAATTATTAAATAGAAAGTTGCATATTTGATGTAAGAATGACGTTGAAAAGCAGTTGGAGCAAGCATGCGTAAAAATTGCACGACGTCAAAATTATAATTCAAGCTTATAATACATATAGATGTAGCGTTACTGATATATTTGAGTGGTGCTACATGTACGAGTACCTTGTGATAACAATCACTAAAGACATCATGTAATTCCTATTTTAATTGATACCAAATCAAATATCAAAACGAAACTTTTTATTGATACGAAGTGTCAAAAAATATCTCCTCAGAGAGCTCTGCCGTAATAAGTCTGTGTGAAAGTGTTGTCTATATCAATGACCGTCGTATGAATTATTTCAGATTATCATGCATCGAATGAGCAGTGAGATGCATGGAACAAGCATGATGCGAAAGTAGATTGAACGGCTAAATGCTTTAGATGTGAAGCATGTATATTATCAGGATATTTGATCAATTACATATTTCGAAAATATTTAGGCTCTGATCAATATTTACCAGAGATTTACCATTCTAATCTCTACCAGAGGATATTTTCTACGAAAGACCAACAAAATCAAACAAAACAAACAAAGCGAAAATCAGTTGGCATTGCAAGAAAATTTTCAAGATGAATTAAACTTCTAAGTACCTGACTTCTTCAGTAGCTGTATCTCTGAAATCAAGGTCACACATCATTGGGTATCGTCAGACATAGCGACAGAGAATCCAGCATACACAATTGTATTCAAACAACTTCTCTCCACCAACCAACATCTCTCAGTAGACAGCAGCAATTGTTTTTGAACATTTAATTTGTGTGAATTCCGCCCCCTTTCGAAACTGTATGAGGCTTGTGAAAGTCAATGGTGTTCCATATTTTGACTGTGTGCATCCATCACCCCCTTCAGTGACACTGACTCAATCATTTTTCATGAATGATAAGAATACGAATAAATGAAGTTTACTGTATTTAAGTTTGTCAAATCTATCATGGGTCAAACTGGTTGAAAATGGGTCAACGAAGTCTGACCCACGCTAGATGTGACCCACGACCCACCTGACCCACGCGATTTTGTGACCCACCTGACCCATGACCCACTTCCAACTCTGTGTACTGTACATCAATACACCCAATTTTAACTTCATATGTACTTTGTCAGTGGTGTGTAAGTGATTTGAATAGATGAAGATGCTTAATTTTTTAAGAAATTGACAAAATTGTCGATCTTCAGTGCCCAAATTCTCGACACAGGATAACCCCTATCCGATAGCTATCCGACGCGCACGCCGGATAACTTCATATTCTAGAGATCAGATAGGGTTATCCGGATAACCATTGGATAAGGAATCACCCTATCCTGGTCGTAAAGTTGCAGTGAAAACTAGAGATGGCTGAGTTTATGGACATTTATCCTGATTTGGAGGTTCCACGACAACGTGCCAGTATTTTTAGTTTAGACGAGCAAAAATTCCTTCAATCTGTTAGCGTGTTAGCGTGCGGTCGTATTTTCTATAGCTCTCGTCTATTGTCGAATTTTCACTGTAATCAAAGTTTTAAGTAATCGTTTCCCTTAGTTTTTGATATCGTAGTAGTCCTTATTGTGTTTGCAGTCTTTTGGTGCTAGTTTTGCTGTTGTTTTCTGATTATTTCCTTTTTTGTAGCAATTTTTTTATATAGTAGAGAACCCCTATTGTGTTGATTTTGGTGAGCTGACTTCACTGCCTTTGTGAAGCAACAATTTCACTCCAACTGTCCGAAGACTTTCTATTCAACTTCGTATTGATTTACCTAGACAGTAGGTAAGACATCAAACTGTTCGACTTTGCCATATTTTATTGTTATTGTACATAGAAATCTGATCTTTCCGCTAACTTTTGTGAAATTTCATAATGATTATGTTGCAACCAGTGTCTCCGTCAAAACCTAGCGATCGCCAATGTGGGGTTTGCAGAGATTCTATTTCGGAATTGGACATTCATGTGACTTGTGAAAAGTGTGATTTGCTCTTCCATTCCTATTGTACGAAACTGCCATCGTATGAATTTATTAAGTATATAAAAACAAAACGGATATATACTTGTGACACTTGTATGTTCAAAATTTATCCTACTGACATCCAGAACATAGCGAAACAAAATGAATCACATCAAAATCAACAAAGCAAAGAAGAACTAGATTGTGAAGCCGAATTCGATAGAATGAAGCAAAGACATCATCGAGAAAGAGAAGATTTGCTGACATCAATCAATACTTATGAACAAGAAATGAAGAAAAAGGATGAAGAAATTAGAAACTTACAAGCAGAAATCATACAGATGCGGTTGGCGGAAATCGATGCGAGAAGGATAGAAGCAAATAAAAGCCAAGAAAAGAAAGACAATGGAAGCGAAGACTCTGACGAAGAAGATTGTACAAATAAAGAAGACGATGACGTTGAAGACACAGAATATTACTTGAAGCAAATCAATATGAAAATAAGAAAAATGGGCGACAACATCAATGAAATTCATTCAACGGTTAACGCAATACGCGAAGAACGCTTCAGAACGGTACGAGTAAGCCCACCAAAGTCCAGTTTCCCTAAATTCATACCAATAAATACAACATCAAGCCAATCTCCGCAAGCAGAACAACGTCCTATTGAAGCAGATCGAGTTAACCAGCAGGAAGTTCAACGTTTGCATCAACGGTCATCTCATCAAAGACCGCCTCAACACCAAAGTTCTTTGAAATTCAAGTCATGTTACATTTGCGGTAGACGTGGGCACCTCTCGTGGAATTGCTGGTTTAACAACAACTACAACATGAGACCACAACCAAGAAGATATCCTGGACAGCATACTCATAGAAGAACAATGCCATATAGAAGACAGTGGAGAAATTTCCGACACGATGGAAATTATGAGTGGGCTAACGAAAGAAGATACCCAAGAAATCCATATCATGATCAAAGACCACACGGAAGACGACAACATCAATTTTATGAGAGCAGAAATTATCGAAGAGAAAATGATCAATTTCCTGAAGAAAGAATAAGACCATTGTCGCCTAACCAATATCAACAACAAAACACTCATTATAGAACAAACGATAACAGCTACACAAATCATTCAACACGTTCTAATTACAATAATAACCGTTATTTTTGATGAAGTGAAGGAAGGAGAGGAGGAAAAAACTGATGCTGAAAAGAAACAGACAAAGCATGCTAATATAGAATTATTCTATGTCAATATTAATGGATTAAATGAGGATAAAATAAAAAATGAGGATTTTTTACATGATATTCAGGAAGCTAATATCATATGTCTAACAGAAACACATTTGACTCTTATCCAAGCTCAACCGGTGCTTAAAAATTGCTACGGTCTTCATACAATAGCCAATAGAAACATCAATCGCGGGAGAAATATAAAAGGTGTCTCGATATATATAAAAGAAACTGATGATATTTCAATGCTAGATATTGAAAGTTTGATTAAAGAAAAAGGAAATCTCCAAATACTCAAATTAAAAAGTACTCATTGGAATAATTTAGAACATATATTCCTGATTGTTTGTTATGTAGATAACCGAGATTCAAAATACAAAGACAGAGAAATATATGAAAATATTAAGCAATACATGATCCAATTTAGAATGGAAAACATAATAATGATCGGGGATTTCAATGGTCGTATTGGCAATGAAACAAACTATGTCACTTGTACACTTCCAGAAAGAAAGTCAGATGACGTTTTGATAAATCCAATGGGCCGACATTTAATTAACTTTTGTAATGAAACTTCTTTGATAATTGCGAATGGTAGGTTAGAAAATAATTCTGAGGGTAGATGCACTTATTATAGAACTCAAAATGACGAGATACGTAAATCAGTAATTGACTTTCTTCTTATATCGGAATCAATGGTAAATAATCTTAATTCCTTTCAAATAATGGAACCGGTTCCATATACGGATCACTCTCCAATGATAATAGAATTAAAAATAAAATTGATATCAGAATTTGAGAAACAAAATCATCAACCTGATCAGGATTGCCATCATACCAAAGTAATCAAACCTCATAAATGGAAAAGCGATATGAAAAATAGCTTTAACCATAAAAAGTTTATTGAAAGATGTAAAGGTCTAAACAAACAAATTTTGAAAAACGATCTTTCGGTTGAAAATATCTATAATGAACTAAGCAACATTAATTCGATTTGCATAAAAAATGTCAAAAAGCCAACTCGAAAAGTTGTTCTTTCAAATGAAACACGGAAATTTAGAAAATGTTATAGGAAGAATGTTTCTCAATGGAAAAAATTCCCAACAGCTGAAAATTTATGTAGACTAATGGAAAGTAAAAGAATCTTAAATAGAAAAGTGAAAGCGGATAGAAGATTGGAAAAGATAAAGAAATTAAGAAATTTAAGAAATGCAAGAAAAAATAATGATCATAGAGAATATTGGCAACTGATAAATGAAAATAAAAATGTTAAAAAAACTAACCGCAAATGTGTATTAAAGGCTTCAGATTTTTATTCCTACATTGTAGCTAATGACTTAAAGGTATCAAGTAGTACATGTTTGTCTTACAACAGTTTACCAAAAATATTGCAAGGCCAAGTAAATGCTGATAATCTGAATAATAGAATTACAAAAACTGAAATTGTAAATGCTCTTAAAGAATCCAAGTCACAGAAAACAAGTGGCCCTGACAGAATAACTTATGAAGCATTAAAGATATGCGAAGACGAGACAATTGATACTCTAGAAACGCTGTATAGCTATGTACTGAATGATGCTGATGAAATTCCTTGGAGAAGTAGTTGGATTACACCAATATTCAAAAAAGGAAATAGAGCTGATCCAAATTCATATCGATATATCAACCTATCATCCTGCATAGAGAAGATTCTGACGAGAATTATAAATATGCGACTCAACAATTGGTTAATGGAAAATAACGTTATTAAGAAGAACCAAACCGGTTTTAAAAAGGGAAGTTCCGCATTGGATAACGTGCTGATTATCAAGGAAATTATGCAAATTTATAAGAATATAAAACAACCATTATTTCTATGTTTCGTTGATTTGTCGAAGGCTTTTGATTCCATTCCGAAAAGAAGATTGACTGATAAGTTAAAAAGTTTGATGCCCGAAAGTAAAATTTTGTCATTGATCATAAGCACCATTATCAATAAAGAATACAAAATTTTACATTGTGGCAAAGAAACACAATCCTTTAAACTTGAAAATGGTATTCCACAGGGAGATGTTCTATCACCAACTTTATTCAGTATTTACATAAATGACTTTATTGATATCTTAAATGATAACAAAGACACGATTGATCCAGTAAGACTATTTGATTTGGAAATGTCATCAGTCATATATGCGGATGACATATTGCTCATGAGCGAAAGCATGCATGGTTTGAAAAGTCAATTTAAATTTCTTTACAAATATTGTACACATAATGGCCTTAGCATTAATTATGATAAGACTAAAATCATGACTCACAATATAGCTACTAAAATAGACAGAATTGACATCGTTCTTGATGAAAAATTGACATCCATAGAAGTAGTTGACAAATATAAGTATTTAGGAATGTGGATATCAAAAAGTAACAAAATTCATTTGGAACAATTGACAACTAAGGGAAAGCAAGCCTCTTATCTAGCAGCTAAACAGCTAAAAGAGTTTGGACAAGTTACTGGAGATATTTTAAAGAATACATTTGAGATGCTTACGTTATCAAAAATGAAGTACTGTGCCGAATTCTGTTTCTTTAATAATTTAAAAAGTTTAGATCAAATTCAATATCAATTTTACAAAAGATATTACCATCTAAAGCAGACTACACCCAATTATTGTCTCATTGGTGAATTTGGAATATGTCCTATGGATGCTCATTTCTCGAAGGCAGCTATGTGTTATTGGATAAAAATAATTACGAGAAATGAAAGAAGTTTGATAAGAGAAGTATATGATGCAATATATCTCAATATGACTTCAGATGGTCATGATAGTAGATATACTTGGTGCTGGCGAATAAGGCAGTTACTTAGAAAACTCAGCCTGACAAATCTATGGGACGAACAGGTAACGGCTGACAAAGGAAAATATTTGAGAATTGCAAAAAATCGAGTGACCCATTACATTAGAGAAAAATGGATATCTACAGCAAAAGATAGTCATTCTGGCCTGAATTATTTAGAATTATGTGGTTTTGAGAATACTATGAAATCATATCTGAATTTTGATATTGAATACAATGACATCAATATATTATTAAAATTTCGAACAAAAAATCATAAATTAGATTTCGTAACTGGCAGTTACGGAAATCGACTGCGATATGAAGAGCGTTTATGTGAGCTATGTGATAATTCGAAAGTGGAGACTCTGTATCATTTCATGATAGAATGCTCACTATATCAAAATTTACGACAAGAAACAGCGCCTTTGTTATGCAACTGTAGCAATACAACAGAATTCAATAAATTGATGAATATTTTAACTCCAAAACTGATAAAATCCATCGCGAGGTTTCTCAAAAAAGCAAGCGACTTGCGAACGGTAACTAAGGAAATCACTAATCAATAAATATGAAATCTGGAAATATATTTTCGTCAATTCTCCTCTCCTTCCTGTTCAGAATATATTTTAACAACACCGACCGCACGCTGTTTTCTGGCATCAAGCTATGATTTTTATGTATGTGAGCACACATGCTCCTGTTTTCCAATGTTCTTGGAAATAAACATTTTTGACTTTTGACTTTTGACTTTTGACTTTTGACAATTTGTATCGATTTGATAAAGATTCCTTTTCGTATATTGTTGATTTGGTAAAAGGTTCCGGTAACATTGAAGATAGCCACCGACTACCATGCGAAATGCAGGTAGCCGCTGCATTACGATACTACGCTTCGGGTTTTTTTCAAACCGATGTTGCGGAAGGTTTAGTGATAAGTCAACCGTCGGTTTATCGTTCCATAAAGAATGTTGGAAACGCTCTTCAAAGCAAGATGGATGATTTTATCAAATGGCCTGATTATGAGGTGATGTATGTATGTATTGTATGTATTTAAGAACTTTTTACATAAGGGCGTTTCGTCACATATGACTTCAAGGACGCTGCCCTACAAATAAATTTACAGTAACTATAAATACTTTTCTAAAAGAAATTCATTGTAAAGCCTTTAGAAAGTGAAACGAGTCTGATGTCCGAATGTCAACGGGAAGTGAATTCCATATTCGAAATGCACCTATCGGAAAAGAACGCCCACCGAACATAGGCCGTCGATACATAGGTATCCGAAGCATTTTATCATCACTAGACCGCAGACGTCTTCGGTTCGGGATGGATGCCACCTCTGTCAATTTCGAAGATAGGTAGGATGGAGCTTTGCCTTGTAAGCAAAGGAAGGTGAGTACTCCAATTCTCTTCTCGATCCTTCCACATATTGGAAACCACTGGAGTTGACGAAGTATCGGTGTGATGTGGCAAAAATAACCGCGGTTGGTAACAAGTCGAGCTGCCGCATGTATAATCCTCTGAAGTCGATGTAGCGTCATTGATGGCAACTCTACATAGCAGGAAACACAATAATCTACCCTTAACAGTACAAGAGCATTCACCATGACTTTAGTGGCAGACGTTGTCAGGCAATGTCGAATACTCCGTATGCGTCTCATTGCCGAGAAGCAGGTAGAACTTGTTTGGGAAATGCTCTGTCTCATTGACAGTCCAGAATCGATGACAGTTCCCAAACAGCGAATACTTTGTACTGGGGCCACAAGTACATTGCAGACTCTCACAGATTCCAATATGGCTTTCCGCCTAGGAGATACACACCACGTGACATGTGATTTTGATGTATTTAGGAGCAATCGATTGGAAGATAGCCATACATTCACCAAATTAATGCAGGATGAAACATTATCTCGCAGGATATTCACGTTTGAGATCAAAGAGGAGACGCAAATGAAAATGTCAGAAGTGTATTTTAAAAATAGAAGAGGCCCTAGTACTGAGCCTTGTGGCACTCCACACACACTTCGCTTTAATGCTGAGAAGGATGACTTGTGATTAACACCAGTATAGCGATCATTGAGAAATGAATCGAAGAACTTCAAAACTACTCCCGACAGACCAACTGACAATCGGAGACGACGAAGTAGGATACCGATATCGACACAATCAAATGCAGCGCTGAGGTCAAGAGTTGCCACTAGAGACACCAGACCTCTATCCATTGCAGTGAGTAGATCGGAGATGATTGCATTCAATGTCGTCTCCGTTGAATGCCCAGTGCGATAAGCGGACTGAGTAGCAGGCAAGAGCCGATTATCATTGACGTGCTTCCAAAGTTGTGAGGCAACGGTTCTCTCTAAAAGCTTCGAAAAGACTGGTATCATACTTATCATTCTGAATGAGGATAGGTGTTTTAGATCAGCAGATTGCGATTTTGGTATCGGTCTCATAAACAATTTCTTCCAAGTGACTGGGAAAATTCCTTCTCTGAGACAACGATTGAAAAGATTCAGTAGAAAAGCAGTGAACGTTTCGGCACATTTATAGGAATTGCGTCACTCGAGGAACTTTTGTTAGGAAGTCTTTTGATAAAGATTTGTGATGCGTAAGAACCAGGTGCAGTTCCATCGCATTGCAAATTTTCCCAATGTGTTTGGTGCCATCGATTGCACCCATATACGTATCATGCGTCCGTCTGTTGATGAAAACAATTATGTAAATAGAAAGTTTTATCACTCCATCAATGTTCAGGCCATTTGTGGCCCCCATGGACTTCTACACAACATTGATGTTAATTGGCCCGGGAGCTCACATGACTCTTTCATTTTACGACAGAGTGAAGTATGGAATAGCATGGAGAGTTCTTCTAGCAATGGTGTTTTTCTAGGAGACTCGGCCTATCCCGTCAGATCATGTTTTCTAACTCCTTTAGCAAATCCCCAAACCTCCTCTGAAATTTACAGAGACTGACAGACTACGCAGACGACTGAATGCATTGCAGACGATCGAGTTTGAGAACTAATAATAGTTAATCTGTTACGTCATTTCATGAGTGACGTCAGCTATCGCTTGATATGACTTATCCAAGCTCTAGAATACGATAGGGTGGATAAGGATAAGGATTAAGGATAACCCTATCGCTATTGCGTGTCGAGAATTTGGGCACAGAAGTACGTCTTGAATCCAGACGAATTTCTATAGGTCATCAGAAATTAAAAGTCACATTTATGAGAGATACTACTTTTCTAGCGTCCGGACTTACTTTGCCGACAGTCAAACTGTACCCGTGCATTCCTGTTCGCGTTTCTTTCAGTTTTCCTTGCCGCTTGCTTCAGCTTCCTTAGTTCTTCCTTCAGATCTGCTAGTAAGGTTTCCACAGGTCTCTGAAGATTTCTATTGGTCTCTGTCGTATCCTCCTGCTCCTCTTTCACATCTGCTAGCAGCGCTTCCACAGTTCTTTTCAGATTATTGTTAGTCACTTCTTTTTCCTCCCGTTCGTCTTTCAGGTCAGCTTGAAGCGTTTCTACAGTTCTCTGCAGATTCTTGATTGTCTCCTCCTGTCGTTTGTCCGCGTTCATATCTATGGACACAACAGGCAGTTAACAATAGCTTTTACATATTCATAAATTCTTTACTTTGAAAGCAATTAAGCTAGTAAAAAATTGTGCTGTTTCGTAGGAAGAACGACTGGCGAATAATTTTAAGCTTGATTAAAGAAAGCAAACCCTAGTGCGTTAGCCTGCTAAAACGCCTTGCTCTGGGTTCTTTTATTAGCTATGAATAGTGTATGAGTAGTGTGTGATTTAGCCCTTTAGTATTGAGTGTTATCAGCAGTTGAGTGGTGACGTTGACAATGGAGTACAGCAGGAAACTGAGCCCAAGTTCACTCGCATCGGTAGGACACACAACTGTCACTGACAGATATAGATTTCCCTTCCATTGTCCACGAATCCCGAGTTAACTCGGGCTGCTGGGATGTTCCAATTTCACGAATGCCGAGTTAACTCGTGTTTAGTATGAAGTGACTCAAACCCTTCAGAGACAATGAGAATTGAATTCCGTGAATTGGTTCCGTGATATTGTCTTGCCGTCTCAATGCGAGTTAACTCGGGCTCAGTTTCTCATTGTATTACCGCCTGCTACGCATCAGTGATATTGTCTTGCCGTCTCAATGCGAGTTAACTCGGGCTCAGTTTCTCGTTGTATTAACGCCTGCATCGCACCAGTGATATTGTCTTGCCGTCTCAATGCGAGTTAACTCGGGCTCAGTTTCTCATTGTATTACCGCCTACTACGCATCAGTGATATTATTGTCTTGCCGTCTCAATGCGAGTTAATTCGTGCTCAGTTTCTCATTGTATTACCGCCTGCATCGCACCAGTGATATTGTCTTGCCGTCTCAATGCGAGTTAACTCGGGCTCAGTTTCTCATTGTATTACAGCCTGCATCGCACCAGTGATATTGTCTTGCCGTCTCAATGCGAGTTAACTCGGGCTCAGTTTCTCGTTGTATTAACGCCTGCATCGCACCAGTGATATTGTCTTGCCGTCTCAATGCGAGTTAACTCGGGCTCAGTTTCTCATTGTATTACAGCCTGCATCGCACCAGTGATATTGTCTTGCCGTCTCAATGCGAGTTAACTCGGGCTCAGTTTCTCGTTGTATTAACGCCTGCATCGCACCAGTGATATTGTCTTGCCGTCTCAATGCGAGTTAACTCGGGCTCAGTTTCTCATTGTATTACAGCCTGCATCGCACCAGTGATATTGTCTTGCCGTCTCGATGCGCATTAACTCGGGCTCATTGAAATTCGGTAGGTATGTGAAAAAGCACCGCAGACAAAAGGTTTTAAGAGGTGCTGGTTACAGCGTAGTCCTGTTACAATTCTTAAAAGAGGCCTTTCAGGTGCATTTTGAGTAGTAGCCTGGAACCAAAATAAATCAAAAACAGAGGTTTTCAAGTCAAATTCTGAATATATCCCAATGCAATTTGCAATGCAGGACGGCTGCCAAAATCAAGAGACAAGTAAATCATGTCATTTTCATTGATAATTCTCGGTTAGTTCACAATGTTTTAACCCTCAGAAACCTCAGCTTTTTCACATCCTCTGAGACCAGGGTTTGCCTGCTTAAATCGATTTCAAAACATTAGGAAAGTTGATTTTCAGTAAAACAATGATGTTTGAGTGTAGCAGGTTGTTATAACTAATTCTTTCAGTGTCTTTCAGCCTTTTCAGTAAACACATGCGAAAATATGGTGTTCTATAAGTCAACCACATTTATCACAGCATCAGTTGTACTAAAATGTGGCTTTACGATATTTTCTGTCGCCATAAAGCCTCAAATAGTTGATTTTAATGAAACTGATTTAATCCACGCAGCAAAGCCTTTCCATTTATCCATTCTTTCAAATTTATCCAAAACCATCATATCATCAGAAATGGGCCTAAAATGAGTCAAAATTGCTGTACTTTTAGAACCTAAAAAACAACTGTGGAGATCTCAAACTCATCAATTACTGTATATGAATGTATGTGCAGGTAGATGGTGTTTCAATGGGCTCTCCCTTGCACCAACTTTGGCTAATTTATTTATGGCAACTCTAGAACAAACATGGATGAACGAATCCCATTCTCCTTTATACTATTCCCGATACGTAGATGACTGTATATGTGTATTTGATTCAATAAATAAAATTAATGAATTTCATAGTTTTTTAAATAAGCAGCACCCTTAATCTAAAATTCACAACTGAGATTGGTAACAGCCAGATAGCATTCCTTGATGTTTTTATCAAAATTAACCCTGGTTTCGGAACCTCCATATATCGTAAACCTACCTCCACGGGACTCGTATCAAACTACAAATCCATCTGTCCTAAACAATGGAAAGTAGGTCTCATAACAGGAATGTTACATCGAGCTTTTAAAGTATCCAATTGTTGGAGAGCTTTTCATAATGAAATTAATAAGATCTATGACATATTTGAAAGTAATGGCTATCCAAAATGTATGATAGAACGTATTGTACATTCTTTCCTAAATAAAAGACAAAGCCGAGATTTCAGCATACAAGTAGACGAAGATAGAGTAATGATAACGGTAATGATAATGGAATAATCTACACTGTCATACCGTACATAGGAGTAAGAAAATACAACATACACTGTAAATCGCTGGATACGAAAAATACATACAAACATATATCAAAATCACATACAATTTGAAACTAACATCTGATACGAGATTCTCGTATGTTTACAGGGATCTGGTATGTTTTTCATACCACATCTCACTTACTTTCGCATGTGATTGGTATGTAGCGATACGAACTATTCTATCTGTGATTGACTGTTTTACACTGAAATACGAGTTGTTGGTATGCTTTATATACTAGACCCGATGCAAATTCATCTTTATTCGCATGCCTCTGGTATGTATTTGGTATGTGCAGCTTTAACCCATTTTTGCCCGGTATATGAAATAAAGCATGCCTGGCTCCTAAATTCATATCATGATTTTTCGAAGGGTCCAAAATAAGAAAAACGTTTCATATTGAATTTTCAACAAGTATATTAGAAAATATACAATGTTCCCACAGTGGGAACAGTGGGCACAAAGGGGACTATGTGGTTTACTGACAACGCATTATAAAATGTTGGTTACAGAAATTCACAGCGAGTTACAGAATGCCTTGGAAGTCTTTCCAGCATGCATTATATAGATTCACGTCACATTTGGCGCACTTGCTCCTCGATTTTCGCTTGCATACAGCACAGCGAGATTGCTTCGCTGCATGAGCTATGTGGTGATTCCTGTTATCATAGCTAATTGTCTCAGGAACACGACTGGCGATCTTCTTCAGATTCCTTCGCGTTTTGTATTGTTGTCTGGTTTTCGCTGCCAAAAGATATGCTTGCACTATCTTTCGTCTGAAGCCCAGACCATCCTCTTTATTTCCTGGCTCTTTTCTGTAGAGCTGCCATGAGTTTTGAACTGCAGCATCAATGCCGAAGGCAATCAACTGAAAGTACCACTTTTTTGATCTAATTCCAACCCGATAACATGACACGTTTTGATCGAGCCGGTCAACTCCACCCATATTCTCGTTGTATT
The DNA here is from genome assembly GCA_907163375.1 of Prostheceraeus crozeri. Classification (NCBI taxonomy): domain Eukaryota; kingdom Metazoa; phylum Platyhelminthes; order Polycladida; family Euryleptidae; genus Prostheceraeus; species Prostheceraeus crozeri. The sequence continues at coordinate 52,670 of CAJQUW010011789.1, read as the reverse complement.
TCTTGGTCAGTGACGGCTGAGGAACACTGATTTTCTTCTTGGCCGAGTTGTCCCATCGTGTAGGATTTGTTATGGGTTCTATCCCGTCAACAGTGCTAACCATTGTGACTGTGGTGTTATCTTGCCACTCTGCACGAAGTACGTTGGTGTTTCGGTCCTTCCTGTAATCAATGGAGCCACGTGGTTCCTTTTTCATAGGTTTCAATGGACATTTCTCAATCCTGTTTGCCATTATTGTGCCGGTGTAGCGCCTTTCTCCAGAAGAATTTCGGCAAGTTGCAGGCCACTGAAGTATCGATCTGCGTAGATCTTGTAGAGGAGCGGCGGAAGCTCTGACAGCAGATCAATCACAATACTTGCACCAATTGGTAATCCATTCAATGGATGTCGCCTCGGGTGACATGGCTCAAACTGTATGAGATATCCCAGCGAAGTGCAGAGTATGGCACCATACTTTCATGTTTTTTATCATTTTTGTCAAACTTTCTTGAAGCAAAATCTTGCTATAAGTCGGGAAGCGCTCATTCAGCATTGCGAAGTATGGTCTAAGCTTAGCATATTTGTCATCCTGATCCATTATCACCGCATAAGAATACTTCTTTATGGTTTTGAAGGCATTTCTTGACATAGCTTCAGCAACAAATGCATTGTGCGTTTCACTTGGATTCTGCCAAAACAGCCGCCATCGTGGAATCCTGACATAGCCTGATAACACTAGAATCGCAATGAAAGTGCGTATGTCCTCATAATTTACAAAAAATCATGATCGCCTTCACTGCGAGCATAATTCATAGTCATGTCAGCTAGGTATCGACATAAGTCCTCATCAAAAAACAATTCAAAGTATTTCACAGGATCATCACCAATAGAAAGTTCGCTTTGATCAAAGCAGAAATCATTCAAGGGGTTTCTTATGTCGGACTTCACCCACTTCCTTTCAATCTTTCTTCTTTTCGAGGGAGGTGCCTCCGGTTCTCCGTCGTCATCGTCCTCATCACGCAGATTATCGCTAAGAGAGCGACTAGTTCCGGACCTTCCGAGACAATGGCATCAGCCTCGGCATGAAGTTGGCGTCCGCTCACATTTTCCAGGTTATGACATCCGATCACATCTTCATCACCGCTGTCTCCCTCCGACTCCTCGCCATCAGATGGTGGAAGTATGGCTACCGATACAGCGTGAATGTCATCGTCATGTTCCACTAATGACACAATTTCGTCAACGGTGTACCTGAAAACAAGACGATGACATTATTAGTCTGACATGTAGTCTGCAGACTGTAGCCATAATCCGCATACATTACATATCACGATTCGGTAAAACTCGCGGCTACGCCGCTCGTCCAACCTCACGCGATTACGTATTTCATCACTGCATGCAATGTTCCAACCATCGTATATCATTCTACTAGGCTTATCATCGAAATTCGATATCTCAGAACTACAAAAAATGTCAATAAGTAGCACTGCATCAGAATAAATACTTCATGCAGCGATCGGTAAGTAAAGATTGCATAGTGCCGGGTGCTATTAGTCTGCCTACGAGTCTGAAGCTCCCGGGTTCAAATGCGATTCACGCGTATTTTTTTGACTCCACTTGTTGGTTCTGTCTATTCTTTGTGGGTTTTTTTATATAATGAAGATGATTTTTGTACATTCTGTGAGTACTACAGTGCCTGTTGACAGCGCTCCCAATCAGATAAGTAATTTGAGATATGTCAAAAACCATGTGGGTATCCTTGCCCACTGTTCCCGTTGCGGGAACAGAAATATTCAGTTGCATTTTTTGGAAAATGGTATTTAGAAAATACAATTATTACAAATTAGAACGAATACCCATTGCATCCTGATGTAGATTTATCATTTAGTTACTTTCTACGTAGTATAAAGAATGTCACTATACTCACGTTTTTCGACGAACCATCTTGAAAAATGCAATGAGTCAAATATTCAAATTTCGCGCCAATCAAATTGATATTTATAATCAACTGTAGAAACAAATACATGCACATTATGATGAAGGTTCCTTACATCGACAATATACAGCGTCAATATTGTTCCCATGATGATTTATACTTGATCTAGACAAGTTTCTTTATTTGTTCCCACTACGGGAACAGTGGGAAAAAATGGGTTAAGTCACATAGCAAAAAGATATGTGTATCACATACTACTGTCAAATAACTTTTTTCAGTAATACCAGTCGCGAATATTTTTTGTTTGATAGAGTGATATTTAACTAGATTAGATTTATTGTGAATTATATGCTCCACGAGATTGTCGTCGTTCCCACTTGTCCAGTAACATTAACAGGACGTTTAGTTAGCTCTACCTTATGGCCCAAGTTAACCCTTATCAGGTCACCAAAATCAGCATCCTCATCCGGTCAAACGGTCACAAATTGTGACCACTCATAGATGTGCCGAATCATGTCGAGAAATGAAGCCTATTCACAAATATTGATCAGTTCTATACTCATACGTATCCAATTACATCCTCATCAATGCCAATTAATGTTGTAGTAATATAATATTATACATGCAGTACTAGGCCTAAGTCCGAAACACAAACTAGTAATTGAAAGCAAGATTTAGAAGGCCTGCAACTCAAAATTCCAATTGCTTTAATAGAAAAACAGAATCCCATTTGAACTTCACAACAAACACTACATACAGATAGCATACTTGATTTCATGTAGGCCTATTGAAAAATCTAAGTGAGCTCATGACAGTCTTCACATTTCGTGATCACCTTCAAAAATCTATGATTAGGGCATATCGGGCGATCACAATCGTCGCAGTGGGATCTTGTGGTTTCATACTTGAAACCAACCTTGTCGGCTGCTTCCTTTGTATATCGACGCACAGCAGATCTCTGAAGTCGCCGTTCAGCTGATGGCTGCGCCAATTGAAAGGTGAGCATTCGGAGAAATTCTTTCTTGTTGCGAGTAAGGCCACTCTTTTTGGCAAGAAGAAATGCGTTATTGTTTGCAACATCAATGATATTGAAAAACAATAACAAGGGCCATCGGTGTGTCTTACGTCGGCACGAATACTCTTCGACATTACCTTCCATTGTATCCACGCCTCCTTTGGAAGCGTTGTATTCAAGAATAACAAGAGGCTTGTTCTGAGCCTTCTCCGAAATCCGAGTGTCTGAATGACTTGATGTAAGGAGGACAACATTTTTCTTTTTCTTGGGTATATAGGAAATGAGGGACACTTTTTTTGTCATGTTCAAACGCGAATCGACTTGAGTGAACAGATCGATCATCATTTGTTCGAATATAACTTGGGATTTCTCGTCGGTGAAGTCTCATTGTTCCCAAGATAGTAAGATTGTTTTCAAGAAACTTTGCAGCCAATGCATACGAAGTAAAGTAATTGTCACAAACAATGTTGTGGACATCACAGATAACATCCGTCAGCATATCTCTCGGTGCGCAGTGCTCTATTGTTCTAAGTGAAAATGTGGTGAACTATTCTTTTACATCTATTTACTGTAACTTCCGGTTATCTGATTCACATGGTTTTTTGATGAAAGTTGTTCTCAATACGCTCAACTTTCTGACTAAACCTAGGACCACCAGAATGGAATCTACAGCGACTTTAAGTTGAGAATGGACCGATTCTCCTATTCGCACTGTGTTAAGATCTGAAGTTTCTGCCCACCTAATAGGTTCCGCTCGTGTACCGCAAATTTCGCTGAATTTCCGTTCTGTGAAGCTTAGCCTACCATGCGACCTGAGATCAATTTCTATGGAGCTATGACTCATAGTCGAAGCTAAATTCATTACCTGAATAAAAGGTCATCCCAAGAGAAGTACGTAGTTGCCATATAAGGTGATTACACTACAGAAAATGCTGGTCACAATTTGTGACCGTTTGACCGTCTACGTATAAATACTGCATAAATATTGTATACTTTATCTAATCAACTCAGGATTTTAACACAGTATTTTAGGCTTAAAATGGTTCATCGTCCATGAATTCCAGACCGATAGATCCAATACTTGATGCATTACAAAACTCAAAAGATGCTTGGTCTCAAATTGTGACCGTTTGACCCGATGAGGGTTAATAAACATCACTTCATTCAAACGATATTTTTCTTGCAATCATGTTGACTTATATATCTCAAACATAACTATTCTTGCGTTCATGAATTATAATGTGTTTTTATTTCGGATTGATAATATGCTTAATTTCAAAATTGCATAATGCATAATTGTTGATGGTTGAAATCTTATTGATTATTCATGAAATGCCTTAGACTTACGTGTATTAAAATCCAATTCAGTATTGAAAGCATGACTCTTGAATGTCATTATCCAACTACTTACAGAACAGTAGCAACATTAGTGTGATCTTTATTGACAATAGGATAATTTGGACATGATTTATGCTTTCTGTTAACATTATGCTGGTATGGCTTTAGTATGTAAAGCATACCACATTTGAAATAACATACGAAAAGCATACAAGTATATACCAAGAGAATACAGAAATATACCAAAAAAAAAATTTTTAGTATGCATCCTTCGTATGTGATTGGTATTGAGCGATTTACAGTGTAGACGCAAAAGTGGTTTTTAGCACAAGCAAAGTAAAATCGTATTTCTCACTTAAAAGTAAGTCAGTTCCGTTGATGAAGTGATGTGTTGTTTATGAATTTTCATGCTTGGGCGATCTAAGCAGCCAATACATTGCCAAAACTAAACGCCGACTTCAACAGCGGATTGATGAACATAAAAAGAGTCCGACAGCAATTAATGAGCATCTGCATAACTGTAGTAGATGTAACTCAGAAATTCATCAACAATTTAAAATAATGTATAAAGGTAACACAGATTATGAGATTAGCATTGTTGAGACTCTTAAAATCAAAGATAGACAACCAAAAATTAATCGCAGTACTGAGTACAACGGTGCTTCCTACTTATTAAAGATATTCAATTAAAGTCCTTTGTTAACTTAATTTGTTTCATTGGTTTTCGCATGCCGCATTGATTGATTTTGCCCGTCTAATGTTACGTTACCAGAATTGAATTTATCTCATTGCAGCGAACCATCAGTTTGCGCCAATGCTGTACAAAAGTATCATGCAATCATCAATTGCTGCTGTGAAAAGTTTGTCAGCAGTCTGTTTTTGGTGTTAAAGCTTTCATTTCGAAAGTAGTTTATAGTGTGACATCCGGCGCGACGCTTCGCTTCGCTTTGCTTCGCTTCGCTTGCGCCGGATGTCACACTTTTGCGGGTTTTTTCAAAAAATCAAAATTTCAAAAATTTAGGTAGACTTCAAATTTCACGTGGCCGAAGGCCGAAGGGCGAAAATTTAAGCGTTTTTAAAAATACCCAATTTTCAAATTTTCAAAATCTCAAATTTGAGAATTACAATCGGGCGAAGCCCTAGAACCTTCGGTTCGATTTTCACCCCCAAAATCATGACCGTTCAAGGACACCGAAAATCATAAAAGTTGAGAATTTCAAATTCATGAATTTTATCCATTTTTCAGGTTTTTAAAATATATCATGTGACTTGCGGGACATCGGAGATGTCTTCCAGGGCTTCGCCGTTAAAAATATTTCTTTAAAAATGGAAGAAACAAAAGTGGAAGGAACTTCAGAAATGGAAGGAACAAAAGTGGAAGGAACTTCAGAAATGGAAGGAACAAAAATGGAAGGAACCTCAAGAATATATCCTTCGTTATCTCAATTAAACTTTTACGGAGCAGCGTGTCTTCTTTCTTTCTTTCTCTCTCTCTCGTTCCTGTCTGTTACAGGAATATTGTATTCACAATGACATGCATTATTTAAAACAATTGCTTGTCTTCAATGAGAATAATTCCCATATGCTTTTAATAGAATGACCTTGAACGCTAATGGAAAAATACACCAACTGTCGCGCCATGTCGACACATTTATCGACAAACTTTCTGACATCGGCGCGACAGTTGGTGTATTTTTCCATTCAAGCAATGTCGCATGAATGATTGTTATGGAAACCCAAAATGAAGAGAAATGCTCATTCATTTCTCTTCTCTCTCATATGTCTATTGTGTTTAGATTGTATTTGTTCTTTTGTTTTCATAGTGTGAATGAGATTTCACAACTCGCATTATGCGCTATTTGTCTGTGATTTCCTTCACCCCTATCAGCTGAAACAATTTTAGCAGCTGCTACACGCTAATTCTTTTGAGAAAGTTCTGAAATAGATTTTATTCCATTTAAAATGAGAAACATTAGAGACATTCTAAAAATATACGGCAAACAAAACCACATTAAATTTCGATTTAAATGAGATTGCTAAGCAATTGGGAATAAAGAATTGACACATATTGATGAGTAATGACTTACTATTGATAAAAGATGTACGAAACACCAACTTTACTAATACAATGCAACAATGTAACGTTTAAATTTAGATTAAATTAAATCATTTCAAAATTGAATAAGTAGTAAAGAAAGACATCATTAGAGACCAGTTTTAAATCAATACCCCCTCCCCCAAGTAGTAAGGAAAGTCATCATTATAAAAATGTTTTAAATCAATACCCCTTCTGACTAAGTAGTAAGGAAAGACATCATTAGAGAACAGTTTTAAATCAATACCCCCCCTCCTTCTGACTTCTAGGGGTCCCTTAAGAAATTTTTTTATTATAAAATGAGCAACATAAATGAGTTTTTGAAATTATATGGAACACAGACAACAACGAATTTCGACCTAAAGAAAATCGCAAATGAATTAGGAATAAAGAATTTTCACATATTGATGAGGGATGAATTACAATTCCTAAAAAATAGGCCAACAGGAACCTTCAGTTCCCGGAACAAAGTTCCATCAATAACTGTAAATTTCATAACGAATCTTCACACTTCAGACCAAAACGGCGTACATTGGTCAGCAGGTATCTTTAGTAAAAACGGAGATAATTATTATTTTGACTCATACGGGCTTCCACCTACAAATGAAGTAAAAGAATTACTTGGAACGGGAACATACAATACGTTTCAAATTCAAACACCAGGCACTACCTATTGTGGTCAATTATGTTTATACGTTTTGTACAAATTACAAAAAGGAGTACCATTTCTAGATATTATGTTAGAGTTAAACAATCTATAACTCAAGCGAAGCTAGCTAAAGCGCCACCTAAAGGTTAAAGCTCTGTTTTCTGTAATTCATTTTGATAAAAACGACCTCTGATATCCTCATTATCTAAATCTTTAATTTCATAAGTAATCGGATAAGTTTTATTTATTTTGCAAACTTCAAATATTTCTTTAGTCCAATAACCAACAAAGCCTTTTTCAAATTTATTCGTATATTTAAATATTCTAACTCTATCTCCAATTTTAAATTTCGGCTTAAGTTTCTGCAAATTCGGATTACTCTCATTCGAATTATTATTCTCGAATATTTTCTTTCGTATCAAATCAGGGTCGTCAGAAGCATTCTTTGGAGTTTCTTCAATACCAGAATGAACTTTATTATTGTACTCTTCTACAATTCCTGGTAATATCTTCAACCATTTCTGATTTCTTTGCTCAGTAAATTTCTTGAATAATTTATTTTTTAACGTCCGATTGAATCTTTCTATCACTACGGCCTTCCCAGCGTTTTCAGTTGAATAAACAATTTCAAATAGTGGCTGAACGTTTCTGTTATAAAATTCCGACCCTTTATCAACAAACAATTTTTTTGGCTTTCTATTACTTTCTTTAAAGATTTCTTCAAACGCATATTTAACTGATAGACCACTTTTATTTTTTAAAGGCTTTACCCAAGCGTATCGTGTATATAAATCTATAACGGTCAATGCGTATTTGTAGTCCCTTTCATTCGGCATATGAATAAGATCAGCACTCCAAATATCATCTTTATTAAATACTTTTACTTTTAATAAATATTTAGGCCTTCTGTATTCTTTATGAATTTCAGACGCGTAGGTTCGAGCGTTGCTCTCAGACAGCTTAGCTGTCGTTTCATTTGCTGACGGATCAATACCCTGACCGAATAATATTTTAGCTTGTAAAGCTTTCTTAACAAACATTCTTTCAATTTTTTCTCTAAATGTAGGATTTTGAATACTATCTAATTCTTGAATCATCTTCTTATCAGCTGCATGTCGAGAACTTAGATCATGATTTCGATAAGCTAAATCATGCCTGTAAGCTGCGGCATCTACTCTATTTATCGGTTCTTCACCTGGTTTCGGATTATTATTCTCATCTAGTCTTATATCTAATCGAGTTCCTGGACCAGTATATGAATGACCAGGAAGATGTTTTTCTTTCGAATATTTACTCCAAATAAAGCCAGGAAAGTTTTCTAATGTTTTTTGTATATCACCACCGAAGTGGTATGGAACTTTGTTCTTGTCACCTCCAATATGCTGACAGTTTGAGTTTTTATTTTTGTTTAATAGATAATTCAATAAATCTAAATTAGAAATTTTTAATTTAGTTAAATTTTCGGAATTTGTAGAATTCATTTTAAAAGATAAAATAAATGTTTTACCTTATGGACCAAAGGTCCTGAGGTTATTACCGAATCATACTAGGACTTAGATATATTCCAGAACCATCTTTAGTTTCTTTAATTTCAATTAAATCATCAACATTGTGGAGAATATTTTTAAGAACTCGTTTTCCTTCATCAACTAATTTTAATTTACTAATAAAATTATCTACTACTCCTTCTCCCCTAGCAACTTTCTCTAACTCTCTGTTATGACGTTTTTGTTCTTCTAATGCTGCCTTCTCTGATTTATTTTTATTTACTGCTTGGACAATACCAGCTGTCCCACCTGCAACACTTCCTGCAGCTGCTATGCCTCCTATTATTAGTGGAATTAATGGGAGAATTCCACCATTCTTTTCTTCTTGTAATTGAATATTCTCTATCATTGGTTTACTTATGTAATACTTTTTTTTGTTAATCGTAATAGTTTTAGGGGTATTTTTGTCAACAATATTACGTAATTTTAATTCAACAGTTTTATTATTATTACTTTTCGGTTGCGACATTTTTAATAAAAAAATTTTAAGTTATCAAAAATTTAAATCTATTCTAGTTATGAAAAAATTTCAAGTTACCAAAAAATTTTAAGTTACCAAAAAATTTTAATCTATTCTAGTTATGAAAAAATTTTAAGTTACCAAAAAATTTTAAGTTACCAAAAATTTTAATCTATTCTAGTTATGAAAAAATTAATTAATCGACTAAGTCTTGGGCTTTAACCTATAGAACTTTGTTCAGAGGCTTTAGCCGATCCTAACCATCTTCCCATTAAGAACTTCAATAGAATATTTTACATCTTCTAGCAATAAACCATAAGCCATCAATGAAGTTGTGGAATCTTTCTTTTCAATATTAATTGTTACATCACAACCATTTTTAATAATATCTTCAGATTGTGCACTTAAATCGAAACAGAAAATTGGATATAAATGTCTCCAATCTCCAGGAGTTAATTGTGGTTCAACTCCAAATTCTATACAAAGATTTCTATAAGAATCATATCCTTCCATAAATTGATTATTGGTATCATCGAATCTTAATGGATCAATTGGATATCGAGTTTGATTTAATGAAACTTGTAAACTTCGAATTGTATTAATATGAAAAATATTATTGTTCTTATCAAAACTTGGAGAATTATTTCTTTGAAATGTTAGTAATAAATATCTTGGGGTATTCGCAGTTCTAGTAAAATGCCAGTTAAATCTTTGTTCGGAAAAAGTTACTGAACTAGCAGTACGCTTTAGAAAATTTACTGGAATTGGTTTGTTAGTATTTAATCTTTTTGCAATAGCTGTTTCAACCTCTAAACTAGGAGTAATATGCGTAATCCACCATTCAAGTCTATCAATTTTTAAATATGCTTTTTTTCCAGTCTCACCAAAAAAGATTAATTCATTATTTGCCGTTCGATGAATTATTAATTTAAATTTAAATTGATATGATATTTTATCATAATCTAAATATCCGAATAATGGAGACAATGACCAATTTACTGTCTGTTTACTTTTTTTGTTAAATTCACGTCTTTCTTTATATGCTTCATTATTTGTTTTATTTAAATGTTTTGCAATATTTTCTACATCTTTCGCAATTCCTGCTGCATCTGTTCCAGCGTGAGTTAAATCATCAACAATTATACCATCATTAGTATCAGGAAACCAACCTTCGATTTCATACTTTTTATTATTTTCACCAATTGTTACAAATCTAAGCATTGTATCAATTACACCTGGGGAATCACTTATTGTTTCTATATTTTGAGTTGCAACATCTAAACGCATTTGTGTAAATAATCTTGGAAAAAAATTATTCTCTAGTGTAATATTATCGGTATCTGGTAATGGTGTTGTAAAATTAGCATCACTATATAAAGAATATTCACAGTGTAAAAATGAATCAGGTAAATATAAATAGCTCTGCTGATTATCAACTTCAAAAATTAAATCACCTCCAGTGTTTACTCTACTGGAAGATCCGGGATTCATAGCAATTCTTATATAGTCATTCTTTTTTTTGATTGTAACTGGTGAACGGAGGATCATCTAATCTAAATTTATTTTCGATAAGCGAAGGCATTTTTATAAGAAATAATTTGACTTTTTGTTTTTCTCACAGACAGAAAAAAAATTTTTACTAAAATATAATTTTAGAATTTTACTAAATATAATTTTAGAATTTTGCTAGACCAGCTCCGCTACAGCTTTGCTGGTTAGACCGAAGGTTGCTGCTCATGCCATTACCTCTTATTTCTTCAATTGTTTTTTCATTATGTTTACTATCACCATCCACAGCTATGTTAGCAATTTTGTTCTTTGTTTCATCTGAAAGTTTTTTTAATTTTTTTAGTTCTTCAGAATGATTCCTAAGTTTACGAATAGCTTCTAGTTGTTTTAATTCGTTTTGAGACTTGACAGCATTTGATATTGCACTAGCTGTACTACCTATAGCAGCTGCTCCTTTTGCGGCAGATGTAATCAAATCTTTATTATTTTTTATCAAGTTAATGATACTTCCAATACCAGAAAAGATGCCATCCCCTTCTTTTTGAACGGCACCTGCGGTGCCTAGGAACTTTTCTGTTCCGATTGTTTCTCTATTATCATAATGATAAACAGGATTCATACGTGGTTCATGAGCAATTCTTTGATTTGAAGCAAAATGTTTAAGATTATGTTTATAAATTATAGGCATTTTTTAGGATTAAATTTGACTTTTGGGAAAAAATATTTACGATAGGTTAGTAACCTGAGGACCTTTGGTCCGATCGGCTAAAGCCTCGAGGAGATTCGCTCCGATTGGTTAGTAACCTGAGGACCTTTGGTCCGTTTAAGATTTACGTTTGTGAATGGACAACAACTTCGAGATAACTTTATTAATTGACTGTTGCACTTTATCTATTGCGTCAAGCAGCGTGTGATGTACTTTAATTTCTCTTCTATTAACTTGCATTTTCTGCTGATTAATCTTCAACGCCGTTTTAAGAGCATTTAACTTAATTTTAAGAACATCTAATTGTCTTTTAACAGCATCTAACTGTTCTTTATTTTCTTTAGAGTTTTCTTGTAAATTTTTCTTTAATTCATTTTCTAAATTGATTTTAAGAGTTTTCATTTTATCAACTTTTTGATTAAGTGCGTTTACTTCATTTATTATTCTATTCATCTTTTTCATTTGTTGAGTAATTTTAGAACTCAATTCATCAACACTTTTTTGGAATGTAGTTTGTAACTGCTTTAAATTTTTTTTAATTCTTTCAGGTAGATTTTCTATTTCATCTTCTAATTGTTCTTTTAACATTTTTATCTGATGTTTATTTTTAATGACTGCAGATTTTAACTTTATAGAAAGTAATATTAAAATTTTTGATTGTTCTGAAATCTTTTTAAAAAGTTTTGCTATATCTGCTTCTAGCTCTCTATCCTTTTTATCAAGTTTTAATAATTTTTCGTTTAATGATTTGTCATTAAGTTTTAGCAACTTTAATTCATTCATCAGTGGAACCAAAACATCGTTTATATATTTTTCCTTTAAATCATTGATTTGTGTATCAACATATTGTTTATTTGTTAACTCTGTATTTTGTTGTGGAAGAATAGAAAGATGCAATGGACCAGATAAAACGTCTCCAGTTTTCATAATATAATTTTCTATCTCTATTTCTAATTCACGATTATTCGGGATATATGCACCTCCACCAACATTTGGTAACATCATTTTTTAACAATAAAAAAATAAAATTTTTTCTAATAAAAATAAAAAATAAAATTTTTTCTAATAAAAATAAAAAAATGGAAAAACCAAATTTAGAAAAATTATATTCGCCCGCATCATCCTGTTCTTCTTATTCGACGAGATCAACGGGATTTGAAAATAAATGTTTTGATAATAATAATAATAATAATCCATGTATAGATGTTAATATTTTATTTCAATTACAAGCCGAAATATTTAGAGAACAGACTAAAGGTTTACCTTCTATAGAAACTAATTATTGTTTATTTCCAGGTGATCCATTTATTAAATTTATGGAGATTGTTAGTAAATATAATGATGTAGCTTATGTGGAATTAAATAAAGAAAATATGGTTATAATAGGTCATAATAATGTTTATGGATTTATTAGAGCAGTGTTACCAATTAGTAATACTGATTGGATAGAAATTAAAATTATTAATTATATCAATATTAAAGAATTAGTTAAAAAATTAAAATCTTTTTCGAAAGAAAAAATTAGATTATTTGTTGACGATCAAAATCAATATAACATTCATATAGAGAGTAAAAAACATAATGAAGAATTATTATGTCAAGTTTATTATAGAGACACAATTTATAAACAAGAAACATTAGAAATGCCGCAAAGATATGATGATGATACGTATATAGGATTATATTCAAACTTAAATATTAATTTGTTAAAATCTTACATAAATGGCTTAGCTCAACAAGAAAAAATTTATATGTGGACAACACCTTATACTATTAACAATGACCATAATCATATTCATAATAAACGAACCGAAGGTTCTAGGGCTTTGCCCGATCTTAAAGAATCTTATGATAATATAGATGATGATTCTGAAACATCTGAAAAAGGTGTAAATGGTAAAAAAGATTATAAAAATATTAGTAATTATAAAAATTTATCTAAATTTCATTTTCTTACAATTGAAAATAATAATGATGGTATAGTTGAAGATACTGTTAGACAACTATGTGTCGGGTCTACAAAATTTAAATTAGGATTTACATCTAATCAATTTAAAATTTTATCATCTTTAACAAAAACTAAAAGTGATTCAGATTATGGTGGTGTTATTAAATTTTCCAAAAGAGATCAAAGACCAATATTTTTCTCTATTATATTATTATCAGATAAAAGATGTAATTTAGAATTAGATATTCCAATAAGAGAATGGTATCCTATCATGGAAGGGCATCCAATCCCAAAAAGTGTAATTTATGATGATGAAGAAACAATTTATGATGATGATGAAGAATCAATTGATGATGATGAAGAATCAATAGTTAGTGAAAAAAAATTTAAATTATCTTTTGATAAAACATTATATGATGAAACTTAATATGATAAAACTTAATAGAAAATAACAAAATATTCGATAAATATATTTTCATATGTAATAAAATTTTTAGATGTAATAAAATTTTTAGATGTAATAAAATTTTTAGATGTAATAAAATTTTTAGATGTAATAAATTTTTAGATGTTATAAATTTTTTAGATGATATAAATTTTTTAGATGATATAAATTTTTTAGATGATATAAATTTTTTAGATGTTATAAAATTTTTAGATGTTATAAAATTTTTAGATGTTATAAAATTTTTAGATGTAATAAAAAAAATATTATTCCCACGTGTCATCATCATCACTTAAATTACTCTCACAGATTATTGTTTGAAATATTTCAGCTTGAATATCTTCTCCGTTATAAGGTAACATAATTTCATTTTCGTCAGGTGCTTGACGTTTAAGAATATTTATTTGACCAGAAAATTTTTTTTCTTCAGTATTATTATTTTTATCAGGAATACTAATTCCAGTTTCTAAAGATCTTTTCCATGGTTTATTAACTGTAGTCGATAATGTTTTCCCCGAATATAATTTTAGAAAATCTTCTACTTTTACTTTGTTTTGTGAATAACCTTTGAATGTTTTCTTTTCACTAAGTCTCCCTTGCTCATCTACAGTAATACAGTATTTTACTTTAGGTGCAATAAACATTGCAAAAATAATTCCACCATTTCCATAATCATTTTTCCCTTGACACAATTCTCCTCCAACATATCCAGCCGCGTCTAATTTATTAAAGAGCTCATTGGAAATATATATTGAATCAGTATCTGTATAATAAATGTATTTTTCTTTGAAACCATTAATTTCTAAAATAAAGTTATTCATGATTCTTCTAGAGTGAGAAAGAATGAAAGAACCTAAGTGTGATGGCATGAATGACGTCTTCCCATCTTTTACAATATTAGTTTTGAGAAATTCATCATCTTCCATTTCTACTTTCGCTAAATATTGCTCATCATTTAATTTTTCATAATCTTTTACTTCTTGAGTGAAATTTTTTCTCAATGTATTCTCATTCCATAAATGATATTTAGTGGTTATATCTTTTTGCACAGTTTTGCCATATAGCGAATTCATCAATAATTTAATTAACTCATCACCTACAGTATTTCCTTCTGTTTTATATCTTTTTCTCAAATTAAAAAGTTTTTCAATATAATTTCGAAATGGTGAAACTTGATAATTTTTTTCATAAATTATACCATCAGTAATATGTAAGATTTTTCCCCCACATCTAACAATTTCTTGTATGTCTACAGAAGTTAATACATCATAACATATACCATTTCTAAACCTGATTACTTTTACATGAGAATTATTATTTTGATTTTTAACTTTATCTTTTATAGGAACTGGTTGGAAAAACATATCATTCGGATATTGAAACACAACAGAGAATATTCCAGTTTTAGGTCTAAATGTTTGATTATTAAATTTATATACTATTTCCCGCTCTTCTTCTTGACGAAATTTTCTAGCTGATTGAGCTTTAGGGTATTCTGAATTTTCATCATACATAGCTGATGGATATAAAGATGTTGCATCAAAAGCCATTAGAAATTCATTTTTTTGTTCAAGTAGTTGATTTGCAATTTTCTTACAAATTTCAGTTTTATCTCCTAAATCTCGATACTGTTTCATTAAATCTATTAAATTACTTCCCGGGGACAAAGTCCCACCAGCGTAGCGACCAAGGGACAAAGTCCCCCCAGCGCAGCGACCAAGGGACAAAGTCCCCCCAGCGCAGCGACCAGGTAAATACTGTTTTAATATTGGTAACAAGATGCTACAAAATGGCGATATGTATTTTCTTATATTTGCTGAAACTCTTCCACCTTTAACAGATTTTCTAATATAATTTCTAGCCCATAAATCTATATGAGAATGAATATTTATATTGTCATTTTGTACGCTTTTCATCCAACCGTTAAATGTTAAAGCAGAGGATGTCAAATTAGTAGTTATATCTTCACCAACTAAATCTTGCATAACATTATTATATTTGTAGATACAAAAAGCTAAAGAAAGAATATCGTTAACTAAATATGGTCTCCATTCATTTTCTTTTTCTTTATAATTTTCATGTGTTATGTCTCCAATTTCATAATTTAATTTACACACATTCGTAGGAATTTTAAAATTCTCACACCATTTAGAAAGACTTGTTTTTACATGTTGATAACTACATTTCATTATAATAGTTTGAAGTGCTAATTTACCTGAAGGTGAATCTTTTTTCATATTGTTTTTAAATCTAAAAGATTTTTGAATGTATCTACTAACACATTCAGTTGTATAAGGATTTTGTAATGAAGCAGTCAATATTCCTCTTGAAGTTTTAAGAGGCGGTTTAGATAATTTAAAATTAGCTTTTATCGGAAAATAGGAATCAAAACCTGATGAATTGTGAGCTATTAAAGTTACTCTAGAATAATTAAATTTTCCAAGAGTTTTAAAAAATTGATGGATCGGACATACGTCCTCTGGGTTTCCCCCGATCGAACATTCATCATCCTCAGTTCTCGTAAATATTTTCACACAATTTTGAAGTTTATTAAATTCTAATTCAGTTAAATTATTATACTCATTAATCTGTTTTTTAAGTTTTTTAATTTCATCTTCATCTTTTGATCGTTTAATTTTAATCATATCACTTAGCAAACGTGTTTCTAATTCTTTCAATCTTTGTTTCGGTAAACAACATATAAATTTATTAAAATTAATAGCTCCTACAGCGTAAGGAATAGGATGAGCTGTTGAACAGTTAGGATCGGGAAAAGTTTCGAGATCCCAAATATATGTTGAACCATAGTCAATTTTTTTCTTTGTTATGATTTTATATGGACGCGTTGTTAGATTTTCATCAGTAACTGTTTTATATATGGGTTTGAAATTATTTTCAATTTCTCTAATAGCTTTTAATTTATGAGATTTATTAATTAAACAATAGTGACCAATTGTTGAACCTGCGTGAAAATAATTGTAATAAACATAATTATGAAACGTTTCAATTCCTCTAGGATTTAAATGACGATTGGCAGGACTATAATATTGAACACATTCTCCAAAATATTTATTGAATTGAGAAAATTTACAGTTTGACATTACTCCTGTTCTGGATGTGGCTTTCTCTTTATATAAAAAAATTATTAAACATTTCTTTCATCATTTCTCCTTGTTGTTCATTAAAACCTCGTAAAACATTATAACATTTAATAAAACAAAAATCTTCAGAAGGAATATAACAATATTCACCGAAATATTCTTTGATTCTATATTTCATATTAATCCCTGCCCCTCTATGCGATCTTTGTACTAACTTCATTCCAAAATCTTCATATTTAATATTACCTGTAAAAATCCATTCGTTAGCATCGGATTTCTCATCCAGATTCGAAAACCATGTTTCAAATGATTTTTTATTATAGAAGGTTACGTAAAAATTTTGAATTATATTTTCCTGATCTTTAATAACTTTTCCAAGTAAATTAATAATTTTACCATTTGCTAAAAGTTTCCGCATATCATTTACTACATTAATAAAAGATACATTTTCATATTTAATTTCATTTGGATTAAATAAATTACATAAATCATCACCAAGTTCATCCTTAATTCTATCATCAAAAAAGATATCACTAATAGGAGTTTCTAATATTTCTTTTGTTCCACGTTTCTGTTTTTTTAGTATTACGTCTAATACTACGCCTAGTACGTTTCTGTTTTTTAATACGTTTACTACGTTTACTATGTTTAATTTGCGCATCAAACTCAGCAGTTTGCTTCTTGATTAATTCATCAATCCTAGACGTTTGTCCGAGAGACATTTCACGATTCATATTTTTTAAAAGAAAAAATGAATTTTTACATAGAACCTCGGTTCCGTTTTTACATATACACAGGAATATGTAATTGATGTAATGTTTCTAATTCATGTGCTGTTAAATGTTCTTTCTTAACCAACCACCATAAATTATTATACGCCAAAAATACTCGGAAACTTCTTAAACAAAGTGGAAAGTCTTTTGTTTTAACACACGGTTTAATACCATGTTTTGTTTTATAATCTGTAACGAGCGCAACGTATTTATGATGATAATAAAATCTAACTTCTTTCTTCGAATTTACAGGATTTGTAGGATGACGATAATCTTTTAAAACTGGTACATGCTCTATCTTATAATCATTCAACATATTTTTTTTTTATTTTTATTAACAAAAAATTTATAAGAAAAAATTATTCGGCTACTCCGTTCGGTCACTCCTTTCGATCACTCCTCGAAAATATTTTCTATAACTCTTTCATGAATTTTTTTATCAATATTAATTGTGATAAATCCATAATCTTTTGACCAAGCATTGTTACACGATTGTTTAAATTCATCTTTATTTCTTACACATAAATCTCTTAACAAATCACTTAAGTTTCTTGCATTTATTTCAAATAGTATAAATATATTTGCATTCTTTCTAATAACACTTCCGTCTAATGAATACATACTTTGTGTTAAATAAAATACACTACAGTTATTATGTCTACCTCTTGTGAAATAATTTCTTTGAACTGACTGATTTCTGTCATTAACACAATCATCAAAAATTACACAATGTTTCATTGTTTTATCTAGTTTACTAGGATCTTGCATATTACCACTATCATCTATTAATTGTATTTTTATATGCTTATTTTTATTGGATTCAACTAATTGTTTATTTTTTGCTGCTTCTTCACACCACAAATTTATTTCTTCTTCATATTCAGATTTTTCATATTCTTCGAATAGAGAAGCAATTGCTGTTTTTGTAAGATTATTTTCAAATCCATATTTTAAAAATTGATAGACGGGTTGTTCTGCCGTTGTTGTATAAATTATAAGATTGTTATAATCCAAAAAATTTGGAGTCGTTAAAATTTTGAATAATAGATATGTTTTTCCACATCCTGATCTTCCACAAATAACTGACAAAACTTTATTAGATAAATTTGGATGATGATTAAATTTAAGTTTTTTTTTATTTAAAGTCATTTCATTCATTTTTAAAGTAATAAATTCATCCATTATTGAATTAGTGTTTTTAAAAACAAAAAAATAAAATTTTAATTTAAGTTTATTTTTTTTATTTTTTGTTCCTAATAATAAGGTTAAAAAGATTAATAATGAAAAATGATAAAAAAATTAAACTTCTCTAGCTTCGCGTGGGAGTTTATACCTCCCGTACCAAAAGATCTATCATAATCTCTTCACCTCCAAAATTTATTTCTTGTCCTTTTTCATCAGTGATTCTAATGTTAATGTTGTTAATAGTTTTTCTTGTAATAGGAAAATATATTAATGTTTGTGGAAATACATTTAATCTATAACCAATGGGTACAGTAAAAGCTGGAAAACTGAATATTAAATTTGACAATTTACCATTTATATATCCTCCTTCAATAATGTCACAATGTACAACAATTGAATTTATTTCAGTTATTTTTGGAATCTTCTCACCTAAATGATAACCTTGACTATAGGTTTGTTTATTAAATCCTAATAGCTTTGACAATGATCTATCATGATTAAAATCAACTTGATGATTTTCGTCTAAAGTAAGAGAAAATTTATTAACTGCCGGTTCAACTGCAAAATGTAATTGTTTCTTATCTTTAAATGGTATACCTAAATGTCTCTTAATTTCATTTGATATTGTTTCAACTTCGTAAGAACCAGGAAGAAAAGTTAATATTTTCCATGTTTTGCCTTTATCAGTAGAATATCTAAATTGATCATTCACATCTTTGATAACGTTTTGAATAGTGTTAAATGTGGAGAAACTAGTCAATGCAATTTGATAATTTTTATTTTGTTCCAAATGTAGAATGGGTTCTAAATTACAAGTGTGTGATGAAGTAGTTGTTATAATTTTTAACGTCGTACTAAATTTTGATGAACCCAAAATCTCTATCAAATTTTCTAAATGATTATTAATTTTGTCTAAATCTGCTGAACACATTTTTAAACTAAAAAAATTAAATAAATATTTTTTTATGAAAAAAGTAAAACAACAACATATTTCAGCTACGGGCGAAGCCCTGGAGGACATCAGAGATGTCCGGTTCGGGCGAAGCCCTAGAACATTCGGTTCGTTATACTTTTATAATCCTCTTCATTTAGAATCTTCTTTTCTAACAGTCTTTTCAATATAGCATGAATTTCATTGAAACTAGAATTATGTCCTTCTTTTATTGCAGATATTAAAATATTTAATCTATTTAGTAATTCTTGTGGATCATCTGGTAAAAATATGGTTGTTTCTGTTTTCTGTTTTTCAGATAAACCTTTTCCTACTTTAACTCCCGTTGATAATAAATTTTCTAATTGTTTATAACGTCTAAGAGTTTTTACTGCACCAACTCTATCTAACATAGCTTTATATTTTATGAGATCTTCTACAGCATAATTATTTAAATCTGCTCCTCTTAAAAGATTAACAAAATTTCTATCTAAATTAAAAGGAGATTTATCTGGTGAAAAAATTATACCTCGAAAAGGTTGTGGAAATATTTCTTTTTGTCCGAGATAAAATCTAGGTATTGTTTTTCCATCTATAAATGAAATAGAATGTTCAAATTGCATAGATTTTGGTAATTTCTTATTAATGTTTGATTCTAGTAATCCATAGTCATCTAATATAGTTTTGTGCTCTGGATCTGTTATATCAATTTGTTTATCATTATTTGTACTTTCTTTTTCAAGAGTTTTAAATGGTTTCATAGTTTTTTCAAAATCAGTTTTTACTTGCTCGGTTTGCTGCATTTTTTCAAACATATCAGATTGAATACCAGCTTTTATCATTCTATGTTGAAGATGATTTTCTTTCATAATATTTCTTTGTTTTATTAACTCTTCTAATTGTTTTATTCTTTTAAAATTATCAGCTTTAATTTTATCCATTTTTAAAATATAATATTTGAATTTTGTGGTAACATTGGAATGCAGCAAAAACATTTTACTGAACAAATTATTTTTTTATTTCTTTGTTGTCTAACATCTTTTCGTTTAAAGGTTTCTCGGTTAAAGTTTTCTCGTTTTAAGTTTTGTTTAATAAAGTTTTGTTTAATAAAGTTTTGCTTAAATTTTCGCTTAAAGTTTTTAGCTCTTCTAAAAAAAATTTGTCATTTTCTTCATTAGAAATTTTAGCATCACTAGAAATTTTGCCATCCTTTTTATTTTTATCATCAACTTTTTCTGTCTGTGATTGAAATGATATTTGATTTACTTCATTAGCTATTTGATCAAATTTTTCAATCTCATCTAACGTAATAACATTATCATCACATACTCTTTGAAAGTAGTAATGTAGTTTATCATAGACTTCTTTAATATGTAAATGCTTAGTTTTTAATGATTTTCGTTTCTTAGTTATTAAAGATTTATCTAACATTGTAACAAGTGAAGTTGCAAAAACACCCGTACCTGTTAAAGCTGTAGCAACTACTGGAATTACTAAAACACCTGAAGATATAACAATTGTCAAAGCACCTAAACTTATTGTTAAGAATATGCCAATTCCTTGTGTTACATTCTTAACTTTAGTCCATCTCTTTCTTAACTTTTTATAATGCTCTAATCTTAATAATAATTGAGATTCCTTATCTTTCATATACCTAACTCTATCTTTGTGTTTTTCTTTATTCATTTTTTCAATGTTAATCTTTTCAATGTCCATTAAAGTAGAACTACGTTCATATGATAACGAAGGATATATTCTTGAGGTTCCTTCCACTTTTGTTTCATCCACTTTTGTTTCTTCCATTTTTAAAGAAATATTTTTAACGGGCGAAGCCCTGGAAGACATCTCCGATGTCCCGCAAGTCACATGATATATTTTAAAAACCTGAAAAATGGATAAAATTCATGAATTTGAAATTCTCAACTTTTATGATTTTCGGTGTCCTTGAACGGTCATGATTTTGGGGGTGAAAATCGAACCGAAGGTTCTAGGGCTTCGCCCGATTGTAATTCTCAAATTTGAGATTTTGAAAATTTGAAAATTGGGTATTTTTAAAAACGCTTAAATTTTCGCCCTTCGGCCTTCGGCCACGTGAAATTTGAAGTCTACCTAAATTTTTGAAATTTTGATTTTTTGAAAAAACCCACAAAAGTGTGACATCCGGCGCAAGCGAAGCGAAGCAAAGCGAAGCGAAGCGTCGCGCCGGATGTCACACTATAAACTACTTTCGAACACTGATTTTTGTCGAGTTGTTCATATAGGCCAACCAGTGACGCGAGATCATGTGCGAAAGCAAAATATTCACATTTTGAGATCTTCCAACACAATGCACATCTACGAGCATGATGCAACCGATGAATAAATGACTTTCACTCTTTATACACCATCGTGGACATGTTCGAAGTCATTTTTCAAGTGATAACAAAACTTTTGTGATGGAATTTCTACACCCTCTGAGACCTGAGGGGGGTCCAGTGGACCCCCTTGGCCTGTCTGGCATACTTCTACTGATTCAATTGAAATGAAATAACACCTGCAAATTCACTGTCAGAAAGGATGATTGACCATGGCCATGAGCGTTTGAATTCCTCAGCGCAAAAAATGAAATAGAAAATGTGTGTCCGGTGTGCACTGGATCCCTCTCAGGTCTCTGAGGTTTAAGGACACTTATTGTATACGATCGCATGCGCATGTTGAATGCGCACGATGCTTTTGATTTTTTGTCCAAACTCAAAAATTTTTCAATCCATGATTTAGACAAGAAAATATATTTGTTTTATTCTACAGCTTCTATTTGTCTATCTGTCATCCCCTGTAAAGCTGTGCCTATGTTTTCAACTGACAACATTGGATGACCCCATTTTTGAAGAACCTCATTAACAAAAAATGGTCATCTTCTAGCAACAAAGACTTCCGATCACATGATTTTTTTTATACTATAAGGTTATTTAATTTCGCGGTTAATTGGTTACAGCTCACTGAATCATTCAGAGCGCCAGATCTGCTATTTGTAGGCCATGAAAACGTATTATCTCAACTGGAGAAAATGCAAGATTTGCACATAAATGCGTCTGGCTTTTGAGCTACTAACCCGATTTACTTGATATTTGAAAAACTGATGATTCAGGGCGTGAGCATCATTTCATCTATTCATGTCATCTAAACCTTCTCAATAAAAAAAATTAGTCAGCGTGCGAAAATTAGTAAAACGATAAAAATCAAGGAATTTTGTCAATTTTTATCGTTTTACTAATTTTCGCACACTGACTAACTTTTTTGTATTGAGAATGTTTAGATGACATGAATGGATGAAATGATGCTCACGCAATTGTCACGGGATGGCGGAAGACCGGTCTCCTGGATGCATACGGAAAGTGCAAGGTAACGCGAGAATGATGATGAACTATACAGTACTTAATGTGAAGAACTACTGAGCATTCTTGTAATTTCTAGCACAATAAAGAATTTGTTATATTTGAATTCTATTTTGATGATATCTACTTGTACTGTATGACATAGTTTGCGTATTGCATTCCTATATTTATCCCAATACATACATCAAGTACACTGTAAATTCCTCGCCACCAAAGTCGCCACTAACTCACCACGAAACATTGGCAACAAAAGTGAACACCAGGAAGTACGAGTGGCCAACACTCGCCACGAACTAATGTAGCTGTTAAACATTATCATGCCACGCCCTATTGTTGCCAATTGCAGGCGAATTCGTGGCGAGTGTTGCCGTGAGTTCATGCAATTCCTGCATTCCTATTGGCTCGCTCCACCGCAAAATGCATGGCCACGTACAATTTCGCATGTGAGACTGCACTACTGATTTCACTACATAAGTAGACTACGGATACAGAATTTTTTGCTATTGGAAAGGACTCACTATAGCTTTCCCTATAATTATTTACTAGCATTCCCACCTGATCAATTAATTTTTGTCTATTCCGAGCTATGTAATCATCAATGATGTTTTTATCATTGATACTTGAGAGACGAGGACTAAAACAAACGGTTCCAGAGAGACCATCAGGAGATACATAGAAAGCAAATTTATTAGTACAAAATATTTTATTTTCATTGTAAAGGTTTCATATAATTCCAAATGATGTGCAACGTTGTAAAAAATGCATGCAAATATTTCAGAAGTTTACATAATCATAGAATGATAGGTACTCCTTAGCAGAACTAATGAGCACTCCCACAGGGAAACCAGACAAAGTCAATTTTTTTCGTAACACACAAATTGAAAATTATCATAAAACAATGGGCGAACGAAAAACACATGTTATAGAACACAAATCTCGACACCAGTGAGTCACATTTTAGTTTCGTCAGCAGGAAAACCAACCAACGATCAAAAAAACTCCTTATATGAAAAAATTCTGAACTGTTGCGACAAGTTCATATGTTTACACAAGATACGTGGTGTGATCCAAAATGTCCCGGACTAACCTACTTGCAGATAACCTGTGATAACGAATACTACTTCAGATGTAAATTTAGGTCTTTAAGGCATGAGAAATATGGTTGCCGAAATTTTTCCGGTCAGTTTTCTATTTTTTCAAAATTTTCAAACATTTTTGTCTGAATTTCAAGATTTTCCTATAAATTCTAGCGATTTAGAATTAATATATTTAGATTAACTTGACAGTTAAGCTATCACTAATAACCTGACTAATAATTAACGGAAAAACAAATGTTTTGTTCCAGAAAACAGTTTACTTTTCAATGTATGAGCCGTTCGCATTCGTCACTTTTTGCCAACGAAGTCTCAATTCACAAAAAGCTTTATGAAAAAATTCCGGTGTCAAATAATCAAAAAACTCAGTAACTGCATCCCGCAGTTCAACTGGCGATTCAAAATGGTGTCCACGAAGATGCTTTTTGAGGAATCTAAACAGATAGAAGTCACTTGGGGCCAAGTCAGGTGAATAAGGAGGATGGCTCAATAGTTGAAATCCGTTTCTCGTTAAGGCATTGGTTGTCTCCTGCGAGGTGTGAATCGGAGCATTGTCATGAAGCAAGTAGAGGGGAATGTTTCGTGGCTTTCTTATTTTCTTCCTCGCTTCAGATAACAGATTGGAATAATATTCGCTATTGATTCTTACTCCTTTATCCGCAAAGTCAACCAGTTGGATTCCCGAAGCGTTCCAAAAGACCGTCAGCATCAACGACCGGCGATGTGATGTTCCGGATCGCATTTTCAAAGGGGCAGACTCGCCTGATTTTCGCCACTCTGCAGATTCTCGCTTAGTTTGAGGCAGATACAAACTTAAAGGTGTTTCATCCTCTGTAAGGATGCAGTTCAGAAACTGATCTCCGTGCATTTCGAGGAGATCCAAATTTGACTGTGCCGCCAGAAGTCTGTTCTCCTTCATTTCAGGTGACAGAAACTTCGGTACGAAACGTGATGCCAGTTTGCGATATCCAAGTCTTTCGATGATGTCATGACAGGAGTGATAACTGATTCGCAACTCTCTTGACAACTCACGGATGGTTATCCTTCTGTGTGCTGTAATCACTTCATCGCACTGACTCGATTTCTCTTCCGGAATCTCCTGCGGCCGACCAACAGTTGAAAAATCTTGCTCCACAGATTGTCTTCCGCGTTTAAATTCGCTTATCCAGAAATAAGCAGTAGTTCTCGATGGAGCTTTGCTTCCATATGCCAGGCTTAATTCCTTTAGAATGTCACCATTAACGAAGCCGCGGATCAGGAGGTATCGTATCACACTGCGATATTCGACTGAAGACACGCTTGTCACATCCATCATGAAAACTGATAGAACAAAGAACCATCGTTGACACGGATTTCTCAATGAATGCGTGCTGAATGAACTTCACTGATTGATATCGTAACACATGAAGCAATTAACAAAAGACGTGCAATATTCATGGCAAAGATATCCGTCAAATAAGGTACAAATCAAAATCAATCTAACTATAACAATAAGACAAATCGGATCTCGATCAATTCAGAAAATACAGAAATTCATGTTAAAATGTAAAAATATTTTTTAAAAATAGAAAACTGACCGGAAAAATTTCGGCGACCATATTTCTCATGCCTTAAAGACCTAAATTTACATCTGAAGTAGTATTCGTTATCACAGGTTATCTGCAAGTAGGTTAGTCCGGGACATTTTGGATCACACCACGTAAGTGTGGCACCATCTTTAACAAAATGACCTCTGTTAACAAGAATAATTGCAATCTTTTATTGCCGATTCAACAACATATTGAGCAAACATGCAAATATGCGAGCAAATACGCAAAATTCTATTCATTTGGTTCGCAAACACATGAATACCCATCTTTCGGTGGATGAGGCTATCCGGAAAAATTAATATGTATAAAATGCAAAAATGTACAAATAGTGCGTCAAAAGAAAAAGAAGGAACTCTCTCGATTGATGTTTAGTCTGCGAGCATAGCAGCGCGACTTAGAACAAGATAATAGACAATTTCTTGAAAAAGTACCTGAACAATACCGATGTAGATAGAGAAAACAGCGATCACATATCTTCATCCCACAATCCATACTTCCTCACCACTGGAATGAAGAAAGATCTTTCCTCACATTACTTAAACCACAGTAAGTTCGACATGACCACTGCGAACAATATCGGCTGGTGGAGGATGTTGAACGCTGATAGCTTATTCTTTCAGCGCTCTCTGTCCTATAACTTAATTACTAACACAATTTCATAACAAATTTTGTAGTCGACAAATCATCAATCGAAACTAATTGTAATCTTATCTTTTCAACGTGTAGAACACATGCAGAAATACGCAGCAAGCAAAAAAGACGGCATAATCAATGCGAACAAAAAATAAGGATAGCTAAACCTGTTTCGTGTGATAGGCATTTATTCAAAATTTAGCTACACTACACAGTCCGGCAGCCACAATGATTTTCTCCAGGGAAAGAGGCCGAAACTGAAACTTTCATAGAATGCGTATATCCTGTGCCTACTACGAATCTGCATGTCTATCGAGTTCTGCCTGGTTCCTCTTCTTGTCAGACACGATCAAGGAAAGGCACATTTTAATCCAATGGCATGCAGATTGGAGTTTGTTGCTAAAATGAAACTCTCTATGTTTTCTACTAGAGTAAGTCTAGAGTAATAATGTTTGACATGGAATGTCTTCAGGTCATTTCCTATCATGTTTATGTGTTATTATCATGCTTCTTATCGGCGATGTATACAAGAATGTGGTCAAATACGCATCAAATTGGCAAAAAAGCTTGTACTTGTCGACATAAGAAGCTTGCCAATTCAACATGTATTTAGCCTCATAGACAGAAGTACCTGAACATGATAGGAAATGACCTGAGGAAATTCCATGTCAAAAATCATGGCTTTAGACTTAGTACTTTCACTCAGCATAAGAAAACATAAAAAGTTTCATTTTTGCCAAAAACTTCAATCTGCGTCCAATTGGATTAACATGTGTATTTCTTTGATCCTGCCTGACAAGAAGAGAAACCAGGCAGAACACAGCAGACCTGCAAATTTGTAGTAGGCATAGGGTACACGTAATTCTGTGAAAGTCTCACT
This sequence comes from Prostheceraeus crozeri, assembly GCA_907163375.1. NCBI lineage: Eukaryota > Metazoa > Platyhelminthes > Polycladida > Euryleptidae > Prostheceraeus > Prostheceraeus crozeri. The sequence goes on along the minus strand of CAJQUW010011789.1, from coordinate 25,483 downwards.
TTTGGCCTGGCTCCCTGCAGAAACTCACTGTGTCTGCCGGAGTAGCACCTCTTGTGATCTAAAATAAGTTGTTTAGTCATTGATTTAAGTTTCCGCTCATTTAATTTAATTTAATTACTTAGCCACTGTTGTTTGCTAGATTGCTTAAATACATAGAGTATTTTAGACAAACCATATAATATGATTTGAATAAAGTTTCTGAACTGCCACGACACTTCCTCTAGAACAGTCATTAGATTTAGGTCGTTTGGTCGCTTTATTTGATTTAATTTTCTAAATTTTGAAATAACGCATGTCCGCTTATATAAGCCCACAGACCATGGCGATTATGTTGAATTCATGTTTCTCGCTAAGCTGTGGACTTATAAGTACTGAAGAATTTTCTGCAACAATGCATGCATGTTTGAAAAGAAATAGCCGTTTAGTACTTATCAGAAAAGTGAAATAGAACTTTCAGTCAGACTTTTACCATATTCATGCATGCACAGTATAAGATGTTGACATGGAACTATTTTAGCGACATCAGTGGATCGCATGAGTACCACTGAAGCTTACGATAGTGAACTTCATGCTGCACATTGTTATAGTCAAATTCAATCATTTCTCAACACATGTGAAAAGATTGCCCTGAGAGGGCATCGGAAAACTCCATTCTAGATGCTTGATGCAAATTTTCGGAAATTCAAAATTTGCAGCATTGCAAACCCCAAAAAGTCAACTCTCAGCTCTCATAAGAGATAGCACACTGAGACTATACTGCTTCAACGTCATATACTTGGATTACCTTTGACATGAGAGCGAATGCATCAGAAATTACTTTAACTATCCAAACGAAGATTGCGTCATAATTTTGCAATGCAATAATGCAATTGCTCTATATCTACACATTACGAAATCTCACTTATAACAAGACAATTGAGAACACAGAAATTCTATCAAACTCATAACTATTTTATTAATTCGTACTATATGTATTTTTTAAAACAGATCGAAATCTTCCCTTAGGTTGCACAAGGAATTTTAATTTCGGTGACACAGATAATCCAAGTGTGACATTGGAGCAATTTAACTCAATGAGATCTTTCATACGGGCCTTATAGGAGACTTATAGGAAGCGGTTCACGGTCGTCAATTTCATTAGTAGGCCTACTCATGCACACTACTAATGACACAAAATTGTCCACATCAACAGCGCATTTCACATTTTTGAGAGTAATGAAATGTTTGTCTCTCTCTATTTGTTTTTTCATATACTTTGGCAAGTGCAAGCAGAACGGTATATCTGCTCAGGTAAACATATCATGACACAAGATTTAAAAATGAAAATCATGGTGTTAAAAAATGCACAAGTATTTTTTGAAATCAAGAAAATTAAACTAGATCGAATGACCAAACAAACACGTGTGATGATTAAATAGCAAAATCAAATGATCAAAACCATTCAAATTCTAGAAAACTAATTTCAATGAGCAAATACAGGGTGTCCAGTTAATAAGGACACTGGATTTAATTCAATAGACATATCCACAATGCTACTGATATGTTATTGATTTCTTGCCCAGAATATCTACATAGGTATGCAACTTCATTTTGCATTGTCGGTTTACAAGGAAATTAATTGAAATACAAAAAAAGGATTAAATATGTTTGATATTGCATTCACAGTGTGCATATTCACTTATAAAAAACACCATCCTTTAAATGACCACCTCTGCAGTCACAGCATACTCTTATTCTGAGAAGGAAATGTTCAATCACTCTTTCAAACAAGTTTGACGTGATTCCACCAATTACACCTCGGATCTCGTGCTTTAATTGAGCAATCCTGTTGGTTTTTTTATATGCCCGCGATTTCACATAGCCCAGATAGAAATCATCATGGAAATCATATGGGGACAAAACACATGATCCTGGTGGCCATCCATCGATGATAACCATTGCTGGAGAAAAGGCGATCAGGAAATTATTCTCTGATGAACTGTGTGGTTTCTCGTGCAGTATGTTTAGTTGCACCATCTAGTTGTAACCATAAGTCTTGTTCATCTAAGGTTTCGAGTTGAGGCAAAGAAACTCATTTATCATCCTTGAATGACAATCGCCATTTACCTTTACAACTCCATTTTCATTTTCAAAAATATGGTCTAATCACTCCACCACACCATACCGCACATTGGTCGGGTTGCAATGGCTTCTCATGTAGGGTAATCGATCCTCACTTGAGGATCGTCTGAGGCACATATTCGAAAATTTTGTTTCTTTGCGCAATCGTCGAGATGAAAATAGGTCTCGTTGCCAAAGATTGTTCTCCTCGTAAACATTGGATTCACTTGCTGATTCTTAAGCCAAAATTGCCACAATCTTGGCGAGCTGCATGGTCGCAGGTTTCAAACTGTTGTGCAACTTGAACTTTGTAAGGGTAATTGTACTTAGGGGGCAACTGCTGTGACCGATGGCATAAAGATGCCCTGGGATTTTCTATCCAATAATACAAATGGCAAGTGGTGTGACTGTGCCAGGTATTCTATTACCATTATGAGTGGAACTCACCCAAAGCAACTTCTGCATCAAATTCATAACAAATTGACAATGCAAAATGAAATAACATACCTTTGTAAATATTCCAGGCATTTAATTAACAACATATCTTCAGTATCGAGGATATGGAATTGAATTCAATCCGGCGTCCTTAATTGGTCACCCTGTACATGTTGTCAAAGTCAATAAATCAACAATTACTTTGAAAGATAGAGGTTACAGGCCTATATTGTGTCATTATTGCGCATTTCAAGCAATTTCAAGTATTTCTGCATGCTATTATACTACGGGTAGAAAACATTATTCATTTTTTAGAACCTCATCCAAAATCAGATTATATGTCACAATCTTAAAAGTTGCTCATAGATTACTAATTCGGCTATAAATCAGCTTGATGTCATACTTATTTGCAACAATAAACAAATAAGAAAATTTTCCATTAATGCGCCTGATTGAGGGTCAAATAAAGTTCAGAGTTCTCATATAATGCTCGGAGCATTTCTTACTGAAATTCATTCTGGTGTTCGGAGAGCACTAGAGGCACTCCAAAGTTTCTTCCTGCGAAGGTCCGTGACTTAAATTGAAAACTAGAAAAGCCATCGCAAAAATTTCTGTGGTCTTGGGCGGCACCACTCGTGCGAATATCCATTCCATCAATCGATACCGAAGATTTCGGGAAGTTGGACGATCCACCAATGTGAATATGCTCCTGAAAAATATGAAAGGTGTAGTAAGTATTTGCATGGATCAATGTGGCTCTACAGCATAGTTTCATGTTAGGTCCATACTAGTACATAATATGCACAATTGAACAAGAACAGAGAAACCGATGAAGCGATGAGTAGTCGAACACTTCGCTCACATATCATCTAATTAGATTTAATTGACATTCCAATATAGCCTACCCAAAAATATTAATTAATCTAATATTATAGGACTGTTCCAGTGATTATCTTCATTTGGGTTGTGTGTAAGACTGTGAGTTCTTTAATTGCAATATGCAAATTATGAAAAGGAGATTGCTATAAATTCGTAGACTGAAATGCTGGTATAAATAGAATAATTAAATATTGAATTGCATCCTCAGTTGAAAAATGGAAACAGACCTGAGATGTAAATTACGCCTTCTGATAATTCCTGACATTGAATGAAATGGCAGCTATTTAGGTCTGTTATCATTTTTCAACTGAGAATGCAACTCAATATTCAATTATTCTATTTCCAATGTGTTTGCAAAAGCGTCAAATTTTAAATATTACAGGCGCACTAACTTAGGCGAGTGTGTTTAAAGTGATGCGAGCCGTATTTAATGAATCCCCGTCGAAACTTCACTAACTTCACTTAATGAAAATCTGAAATGCTGGTAGTGAAAGTCAGGTGTAGTATGCAATCTTTGATACTTAAGTCATTTCATTTTGAATCAATCAAGAAGTACATGACACACCACACGAGTACCTTCTTTGTGAATTTAAAACAGACATTCCCTCTATTGAATTGAATAAAAGAAAACAAAAATTATCTTTCTACTGAATTGAATAAAAGAAAACAAAAAATAAACTCATTTATCTTATCTATGCTAATTTCCAGTTGTACATGTCTCGATATCAGTATGTATTTTCACTTAATCTCCTTTCATAGCTAACCCCCTATATGAATTGAATGTTTTTAGCTTTTGAAGCAAGGCTATTTAGCATCCTTTGCTTAATGACGTCATCTTATTATGACTAGAGTTGTCGCAAGTGCTTAAGATAAGTTAGTTTTCATTTCCTTCCTTATATCTACTTTGTATTTCTTATTTTAGAATTATTTACTCTATAGCAAATTAAACACGTCTTTGAGTTGTCGCTTTTCTGCAAATGTACTCCCTCCGTACGGAGGTATCAGGCCATGCAGACCATTTGCCACTGCAGTTCCATTCGACTCGATTCTGCGCCACAACCATCCAGTCGTCCCGGCCACTTATTTGGCAGAATTCTTGCATAATCCACATATGCCAACCGGTCACAATTCAGGTCTTCTAGATTCAATCCACCCGAAGTTCTCACTTGTCTCATCACCCACTTCAGCCGAAATTGATCAATATTGGAGCCGGAGGGCATCACTGTTTCAAGTCGGGAGGAGAACAAAAAAAAGCGTCTGTGACTTGGCCTCCAACTCTCACACAACAGTTGCTTGCTTCGTAGCAGACAAACTTCTCCGAATTTCTTGTTACCCTCCATACGGTTGGTCTGTGTATACTATCGTATGCTTTCTTGAAATCGACGATTAGATGTCATCTGTCCTAATTGCATTCCAAGTATTTCTGCAGAAATTGCCTAACAATAAACAGCTGATCGACGGTGGATTTCCCTTTTACAGTCACAGAGCTGATCATAAAAAACGGACCACCCAAGTTATGTTGAAACCCAATCGATTCTCATGCCTTCCAATCGTGTCAAGCAACAACATGTCATACATTATTGGAGAGCTTGTATTCTCAGCCTTCAAATGGGCTGTTAAAGTATTTGCTGGAGTGCTCAAAATGTGAAAGCCGCTCAATTTACAAATCGCAATTTTTCAATAAGAAAACATGTTAGTATGTAATGAATCAAGCATGGAATCAAATTAGCAAGGGCGAAACACAATTAATAATGAATTAAATCTCAAATCGAACTATTCAGTAAGTAAAACCAATGTGAAAAATAAGAATAAAACACAAATGTAAATGTTGATAATATTCAAATGGTAGGTAATGAAAAAAGGACTGTATAAATATAAGTAGAGTGAGAAAAAAATTGATACTTACTCGAGAACTCCTGCCTGTCTGCCACACTGTGTGTTGGGCAGTGTAGTAATTGCGGAACGATCACTTTCTGAGCTCTCTTTTGATATACTGGTCATCGAAATCGGTGGCAATGAAAAATTAATGAGATCGTGAAGTTATCACAAAACTGTCATCAAAAAAGTTATCATGACTCTTCTGCTGAAAATATTATGATCTCATTTTTTCATCAAAAATATTCATGTTGGTATCATCAGAATCCCTTCGATGTGGGGAGCACGAATATGCAAGTTTTATTCAAATTAGTTCAATAGTTCCTTTTCAAACTTATTCAACTTTTTTTGTTATTACCGCTAGAGTACACAAGCACCGTGTAAGGTGAACTACGGGTCAAATCAAAATAAATAATGAAGGCATTTCTTTGTTCTGTCATGTTGATCGCAGATTGCTTACCTTTCATGTTTGTGTACTTTAGCGGCAATGACAAAAAATGTTGAAGAAGTTTGAAAAAGAACTATTGAACAAAATTTGAATGAAACTTACATGTTCGTACTCCCCACATCGCAAGGATTCTGAAGATACCAAACATGATCATTTTCATAGAAAAGTGACAATATGACATTTTCAGTCGAAAGAGTCATGACTTTGTGATAACTTAACTATCTCATTAATTTTTCATTACCTCACAGATTTTGATGATCAGCACATTAAGAGAGCCCAGAAAATACTCGTTCTCCCCGTACTTCATTCATTATCATGCTCACATGCTTTCTTATTGAAAAATGGCGATGTGTAAATTGAGCGATTTTCACATTTTGAGCACTATTCAGCAGATACATTAACGGATTCAAGTTTATCATATTTCATTTGAAGACTGAGAACGTAGGCTCTCCAAGAATATATGGCACGCTGTTGTATGACACGACTGGAAGGCGCGAGAATCGATTGAGTGGTCCGTTTGTTATGATCAGCCCAAACTCTTACTATGATGGCAAAAAGCCAGCCTGATATGAGCCCACTGTTCAGCGATAAAAAGGTCTATGACTCCTTTCAGGTACCTCCGCGAAGATCTTGTATCCCACTGAGAGCAGTGATGAGCATTTTGTAATTATTAAAGTCTTCTCTTCTATCACTCTTGTGAATGCGAGCCAGTACCTCAGTATTCCAGTCATCTACCAAGCTCTCCTCACTCCACATTTTTTGGACGATGGTTATAAGGTTGCCCAATCTGAGCACTTCCGTCTGTGACCTATCACAAATCAGCCTGCACGTCATCGAGACCAGGAGCCTTCGTTTTCTTCATTCTTTCTATAACTTCATTTATTTCTGTCATAGCTGGATTAGTCACTTCGTTTCCCACATTTGTGTGGACTTCTTTATCTAGATCACTATTTGAAAACGGAATTTACTCTACATTCTTCAAAGAATTCTCTAAATCTTCTGATGACGGCCGTCTGTCAATTAGAAGATTTACCACTGCATCTCTTGCCACCGTTTGACGAGGTTGATGTCCTTTGTTAAGACCATTAATTCCTTGAAATTGTTCCTCTGGATCTATCAACTGTATCTCTTCCACACTTTTCCTGTGCATCACTCTCTTCTGGTTTCGGCTAATTCGTTTAATTATTCTATGACTAGGATATTGCACATGACATATGCGTGCGTATGGGATGAAGAATTGTGGCGTTTATAAGTCATTTGTGATCGGTCGACACCTTTAACGAGCATCAAAAGAATGCATGAAAGAGGCCTGACTAGTCATTTTTCAATTTAGAGTAGGAAAGAGTCAGGAGTTCTCTATGACGTTGACATCATTCTTATGTGTCTATCGCAAAAAAGCTTTCGATTGCTATCCAACAGTCAGAACTACAAACTCACAAGAATGTCTGTAAGGTTTTGTCCTAAAATTTGAATAAAAACATTATTGTCATCAGTAGTGACCACTGAAGCATGTACATGTACATCTGCATGTATCTTGAACACTTATGATTTTCGGAGAAGAGATCGAGTACACAAAAGATGAATTAATTTTTCGGAAAATCGAAATTCCACCCGGCCGTACAACACTTGCATCAGTTATATCCACAGAGTTTTCATGTAAAATTTCACCTGACATGGAATGGGTTTAGAGGTTCCTCGAAATCAGCGCGCATGACAGTGCAACTTGGAAAAGTTTTGAGGGCTTCCGGGTTTCTTGTAACTTCAATATTTACTTAAAAGGAGTTTCTTAGAAGTTGTTAAACCGCATGTCATCTTGGAGGATCACCACTCGATCAAAAATACTGATAGACCAAACGAACAACCGCTGTCTAACAAACAAATACTGATACCGTGCTACTCTGATTGAAAAACCTGTTTTAAATATCCAATACATCGGTATACAGATTTCTGAACGCACTTAAACAGAAAATGGCATGAATTGCAGAAAAACAATCTTCTGCTCAGAAAAAATTTTACATTATTATTCTAAGCAGGGTGTTTCAAAATGATTCATCCGATCTCATTAGACTATATCTATCTATTGAGTTAGCTCAGATTTTAGAAATCAGTTCTACAACACTCAACGAGTTTTATGCATCATGTAACGAAGGCCATGTTGTTCTTCACTTTGAGGCACAGCACATTTTTCAAAAGGGTAAGTTTTTGGACAACTTTCTTTTCAAAATTTTTAATTGTTCTTTATGACCTCCCCGGAGGCGCACCTCGGCAAACAGACGATAGTCTAGCTCATGCCGAACTTGTCAGATTCAACTGCGGCAGGTTATAAACAAAGGGGCTATACATAGAAAAGCGTTTTGAGCTCTGAAAATTTGTTTTTCAAAAGGAAGCAGGGGAAGATTTTCTTTCACGTGTCATCTCCAGTGGCGAGGTCGCACTTTGCATCAACGGAAAAATGAGTCGTCATAAAATCAGGATGTGAAATTTTGGAACATCCACATCAGGTAGTAGAGTTTCAAGGAGAATCACTGAAGATGTGTGTTCTGAATGCTGCAAAGCTGACTTCTCCTTTAGCTTCAGGCTAATTGAATGACTCTTTCAACAGGATGCTGCACCAACGCACTGGCATGATGAAGTCCGACCATTTATAAAATTTAAAAAGCTCCCTCAGCGATGAATCAGTCTCCTGCAGATTTAACTTTTAAAAGGCCACTTTACAGTAACAAGCCGGTTTGAGATTTTTTTCTTTTGGGCAATGTGAAGGATAAGGTTTAGGTTTCATGTTTCCATTTCCAAGAACTGACTGACGTGCGATATCGCATTAGTGAAGCAGCAGCGACAATGCCAAACAACATGCTGGTATAACGGCAGCTGGAATGTCATCTTGATGTTGGCTGAGCTTTTACAGGAATCAGTGCAGTCACTATAATGCTACAACATCCGACATGTTCACTTCAGGGATCTGATGTCACCACTTATGTTACAAAAACCGAATTTAGCTTGAAGATAGGAACACCTCTCTTATAGTAACACCTCTTAGTTTGGAGAAAGGCGAAAAATTTCATCATTGGATGATGTCTTACTTGCGACATAGCACTGTGGCCGTGACAGACGCTGAAAGACAAGAGACAGATAATCGACGCCACTGCAGAAAATGTGAGTCGTTTCGAGCTAGCTAAGCGCTTTGGCATTCTAAATGCAAAAGATTCAACTGAGAAGGCAATTGAGTGCGGAGACAACACTAAACGAAGCAGTATAAAGCCGGTGAGATACGATAAGCTAGAGAGCTACAGAGGGCATTTCTGTCTTGGTTCAAACAGGTTCGAAGTCAGAACGTTCCCGTCACTGGACAGCTGCTGCAAGAGAAGGCAAAAGAACTTACTAATGAGCCAGCAACGGATGGCTAGAGAAGTTTTCCAGAAGACACTCGGTCCCCTTCAAGTCAGTTCAAGGCTAGGGCGATCAACATGCAGGTGATCAGCGACTGGAAGCAGGAGATTCTGAAGGCTACAATTAATGCGTTCCATCGTAATGACGTTTATAACTTAGATGAGACTAGTTTGCGACTTATACCCAACAAAACATTGGCTTCTAAAGGTAAGCAGTGTACACTGCTTGTCATAAGAAAATATGTAAAGCCACGTTGCTTCAAGAATGCAAAGATTCCCGTTGACTATAAAGCCAATTGCAAGGTATGGATGACAGCGCCCATGTATGAGACATGGTTGATGGTTGAAAGATTGGAGTAAGAAGCTCGAGAAAGATGGGCGGAAGAGGCAAGTTCACATCTACAGGTGCGATGACTGCAAAGTCGCACACCGTCAGTGAGGAACTTGCAGGACTATAGTGAGACTTGTACGAGCAACCGAAGTGGAGGACGGAACCAGTCTCACCCACTGCGTGACGGCGGACCAACGTGTGAGGTGCAGACAAACGGCATTATGATCATGGAGAAGATAGCTGTATCTGCAATTGAACCGGTTGAAGCTGAGCCAGAGGAGCTGGTGGAGGAGCCTGAAATTCCATCAGTCACCAATTAAGAATCCCGCTAAGCCTTGGATATTCTGAGACAATACATTGAGAGAAATGTTGATGATCCCGCAGTGTTGGTTTTGTGTGACAAGCTCGATGACGTTACTGCCAAACAACGGATGGAAGTGATGAAGCAGAAGCGCACTGAAAGCCTTTTTTTAAGAATCACTTAATCTGTTAAATACAAATTTTCTTTAATTAATTCATCTCTGCTTTTTGAAAACATATTGGGAATATACCGGTAGCTTATGAATATACATTTAAATAAAATAGTAATTGGGTATCAACGAGCATCGTATACCAACATAAAATAAATAAAATGGCGACAGTAGAGGTGAAAAACTTCTTAGCACTGAACATTATTGTTTATTTGTAGTTATTTGTTTATTTTTTGCATCCCTCTCTACAACGACGCCCTCTCTATAACGAGTCCTGATGGGTGTCGTTATAGAGATGATCGCCTGACATATTTTTCACGCTAGTGTCAAACACTTACATCATTGACCATAGTTGTGGCGTTGATCGACATTGTGCGGATTTATTATATCTGATTATAATGCAGTCTAAAAAAACTCGGTGGCGCTCTAATATCTTGCTCTTTTCTCATCCCTAATACCGTCGGAGAATTTCTACACATCGGCTTTATGAGAGGTTTCATCGCATCTATATCAGAGACTTTTACTCTTGATGTTGAATAGCTACATTTACTAGTTCCATGTGTTCCTTCACTCAAAATAGCTGTCAGCGAGCATTACAACGGCAGAGTCGTATTAATTATGGTGTCGCGGCAATAACTCCTCTGAGCCGAAGTGGAATCTATAGACGGGTGCGCTTTTGATCCGGCGAGGCGATTCATGCACAACGATTCAGGCGCACATTTGAGAGACTACCGCGCACCAGCGCGGCGCCGTTGGCGCCTACAGCTTCAGAATTTCTAAAAAATAGATCACATGTCTGGCGCGGCTGGCACTGGTTTCGGCAAGCCTGATTTCATTAATTCTAGGAAGAGATCTTATGTCTGGCGTGCCTGGAACTGGTTTCGACCAAACCTAATTTTAGAAATTCTAGGAATAGATCTTACGTCTGGCGAGCCAACCTCGAATCTGGCACTGGTTTCGGCAAGGCAAGTAATATCGGCGAGTGTGGGAAGCCAGTCAGTTTTCATTGGTTTGACGGCACCGGATATAGTCAGCATGATTTCATTTAGTTGGACATCTACTACTTTACAATGTGTTGAGTTTTTCCAAGCAGGACAGGAAGGTTCAGCTGTTGAGTAGCACAACGCCAGTCCTGTTTCACGCAGTACATTAGCATCAGTGCCCCAGGTCTAGCCAGCGATCATTTCAGAAGATTATTTCTTGTCTGCATTTATAGCTCAGCTTTGCCAGGTGCTCATTGTAGGATGACATTCTATCTAAAGTATGCAGGCTTAGGTTCATGAGATATGCGAAAAATGTTAATGTGCACGTCAAATTGATGACCACTTTGACAGCTGTCTAGGTAAAACACGGTAGAAATAATCTTTTCCGTGGCTTGGTTGCAGCATTCATCAAGTACATAAGTCAACTACATCAGAGACGTTATCATTCAGCAGGGCGTTCAGTTCTGCGAATGTTCGAGCTAGATGGGTACAACAAATGTCATCGGCATAGACGAATTTTCTGCTCGTTGACAAAGGGTTTTCAGTTTATGTAAATGTTGAAGAGAGTAGGTGCTGAGACTGATCCCTGAGCAATGCCTTTCTTTTGCCGCCTCTATCTGCTTCCAAATAAACCCGAAAGCGATGGTTTTGTAGGAAGCATTCAATGATGTCAACAGTCCATGGGGGTAAGCATCTGCTGAAGTTTAAGAGGAGACTTTTCTGCCATGCGTTGAGTAAGCCCCGATAGGTCGAGGAAGACAGCGCCAGTCTAAATTCTCTTTTGGCACCCGTTCTCAATAAAGGAAGTCAGTCACCAGGAAAGTTCAACCGGTTTAAATATTTTAACTGGTTAAATTTGTAAAAGAGGAAGTTTGGTTAAATTGGTGCTGCTTAAAATGGTACCGAAAAATGATTGGTTAAATGGGTACACGTGTAAAAACGCTTAAAATTTAAGCATTTTCTAGTAAGCCTAGCATTGTCGAATATAGTGACCACAATCCCGGGATCCCAGAATTTAAGAAAATTTAGGAGACATTAGTATCCCGGCAACGGTAACCGGGATCCTGAGATTGATAAGTTAGGATATTCGGGAAGAATTGCCAACTCATAAATGTAATTAGTTTAGAAATGACATTTGCTAGTATAGTCACAATTTGTGACTATAACTTGCTTGTGGATCACGAACAAGTTCTTCGAGGCTTTATCAACGATTATAATCTTCAAACTCCTTCATTTTATCACTTCAACCAGTTCTCGTCTCTCAGTAAGTGTGTCAATTCTCATATTTATTATCTTAACACCTTTCGCCTCTTGATGAGTGTCTTGATTGATGGAGTAGGCTTATAAAAGCGACTGAAAATAAAACACAACTTCTCGGATTGTGAAACAAGTCAGGTGACTTCTTCGGATACTAAATAGACTACTAACAGATTTTATTCCTGAAAAGCATAGAAGCTGCTACCTCGCTCTTTCCATTCTAATTCTTTTGGTTGAAGTTGTGAATCTTATGGTTGTCGATAAACATCGGAATTAAATTTTGAGTTTTGTTCTTTTGGCTTTAAGGTGACCACTGAGTATACGAGTAATTGGTAACCACTTTAAGACCATAAGGAGATGCATCGAAATTTTCCCTTATCAATTATTCTTTTCAGAAAAATTGCTGATAACCCAAACATGTGTTATACCAGCTACCGGACAATGTTCAACAGCGATAAGTACAAAATGCCTCTATATTGCACATATATTTAATTGCTATTGTAGCACTTAGGTACTGAGGTAGGCCTCTAGGTTAATCGAATTTTAACATTGTCTTAATGTCTTTCGATATTTTTGAGAGCGCGTGAAAAACTGAGCAAGGCAACGAACAATATACACTGTAGGCCTAAGGGATTCAAGCAAATATCATGTAGGCCAAAGCTTGTTGCGAGGAAAATGTTAATTCATTACTAGCATAGATAAATGTATCTCTTGATGTCTGGGTATTCTAGGCCTACATCATTTCAGCGTCTTTTCGGCCTTGAGGTTGAGGCAGCAGTTTTGCAGTTGGATCAATTAACCATTTCCAGAACTGAGTGGCGAGACTCAATCTCTTAAAAAAGATAAACGCTCTGTTACATAATTAGTACAAGTGATTTACGCAAAAAATCCTTACTTGAGACTGTCTAAAAATATACACATCTATATACGGCAACTCGGCTGGCGTTTTCTGAAATTTGAATCTTTCAATACGAAAAAATTAGGAAAAGTTCACAGCAGTCTAGAAAAAACGAATAGTAACAGAATGTCTGGGAAAAGAAACAAACCGCTTTTTATCTGAATGCCAAACAATTAAAATAAGAGGCGACTTGACAGCCTGCACTGTATTACCAGAATCCCAAAATAAATTTAGAAATGTTAAATATCATAGCTTCGTTCCTTAGAACAAGAAATAGTCTTCAACAGAAAAATCTGAACAGTATTTTCTGACACGTTAATCAACGTAAAGCTGAAATTTATTGCTCATCCCACTCAAAAAGCATAACTAGCAACATTACTTGTGGTTAACTGTAAAATAGCCAAAATTCGAAAACTGCTAGCACCCATAACTTTTTTGGATTTCAATATTTCACGAAGATTTTTTCAGAAAACGGATAATGCTAGATGGTCTAAATTTTCAAAAATATACGTACAATTTGACAATTCCTACATTAGTGAAAAAAAGGCCCAGAAGCAACGATGCCGGTAGCCATAACTTTGTTAAAACATCGTAAATCCAGACGCAGTAGCCACAGTAGCATAATGAAGATGCAAGATACTAATACACCATCAAAAGTCTTCACAAATCACACAATCCAGAGACTAACGGCACATACCCTAGTTTACAATATAGTAACAGCGGTACATCGTGTGGCATTATGGGGAATAAACTAGAGGAGTACCAAATCAACCCATCGAAGTGCCAATTCATCCCACACATTTCGTGAATTGGCATTTTTGTAAATTTTTTGAAACGAATATTTGAAGAGGAAGGAGTCCGAATCGAAAAAAATTTTTAATATAAAAAAGTTAGAAAATTCCCTGAATATTAAGGTCATTATGTTTGAATAGTAAAAAAATTGTCGTTTGGTCATGAGAGCTAATTTAGTGTTTGGATGCCAGATCACCCCACTCTCCCCTAATGAGAGAAATCAGAGCTAGAGTCGGGGCAGGGCTAAAGTTGGGCGATTGGACTGAAACTACACCGGCCACTTGGTTGGGACTGGAGAGAGGTTGTATGGGTATTTCAGGTAGATCGGAGTTGAAATAAAGAAGTTTTGGCTACTGGCATGTCAAAAAGTTTGTGACCGGGCCTATAATGAGAGAAATCAGAGATTGGAGCAGGGCTAGAGTTGGGCGATTGGACTGAAACTACACCGGCCACTTGGTTGAGACTGGAGAGAGGTTGTATGGGTAGTTCAGGTAGATCGGAGTTGAGATAAAGAAGTTTTGGCTACTGGTATGTCAAAAAGTTATTGACCGGGCGTATAAATTCGGATTAAAGGTGAGTTAAAGAAAGAATATTGCTGCGAAACTGTGCAGGCGTGTAGAACATCCAACATTCTCCTGTGTCTGAAAAAACTAAGTGAAATATAAAAAAACAAAAAAGTTATGGCTACTGGCAGTTTTTCGTATTTTGGCTACTGGCACATTTTACAGTTAACCTTAACCAAAGACAAGACAAGTCATTAGCTTTTTGTGAAGCAGAACAACGAATGCAACTTTAGCAACGCGTTGGCCACGCTTTCAGCCGCGTTTTATTCGCATTGGTCAATCACAAGTTTCAAGTTTACTAAAAAGAAGTGCAATGTTAAAGGACCTACTGGTCTATTCGATGTAATGCATCAAAATCTACCTCTGTGAGTGACTAAGTTCCCACGATAGCGACAGGGAAAGACTTCATGCAAGTTATTTAACTGGCTCAATAAATCACTGAAGTGAACCAATGAGAACGAAGCTTTCAGAAAGCATGGGAAATGCGTTTTCTGAAGTTGTCACACAAGTCACAACAGCAGTTGACTAAAATCAAATTTATCGATGAAAACCATAGTGACGCTTGCAAACATAGCATGGATGATTTGTAACAATGAAGGCAAACTATATTTTGGTGGAGAATTATAATTGAAAATGAGCATTTTAGGCTTAGGACTTTAGCTCTGCGCTAAATATAAAGGCCGACAAAGTACTCATTGCAAAAACTGTTCACGTCTTACGCTGCAGCTGAGTGATAATCTAGACTTTCAACATAAATTTACTCGGTGAATTTCAGTTACTTTATCTGAAAATGTCTCATTCCCGACCATGAAAAAGAAGGAGAGAAGGAGATTAGTATGCATGAAGTAATTGATATAGATGAAATCATGCATAGATGAATCCGACTACATCAACTTTTACATTCTATCATCCACAATTTAATATGTTTATCACCACTGATTTTCTTACCTGACCATGTGATTAATACAATTGTTGTCAAGATACCTTTTAGCGTGAGAAAGATACACATGTCTCCCGAACGTATTCGATTCACATGGAACAGCGCAACATTCTATATTGAATCTAAAATGTCTTCCATTCAAATTGCTCAAAAATATATTCATCAAAACAAATATCTGCATGTCTAAAACGGTGCAAATTATCTTCCTCATTGATATTAAGCTGAACAATCTACTCACCAGACTCCTCAGAAATATTGAAAGATTTTTTTTGGTTCCTTTCTCGCTAATTTCAGTCGTGTGTTTCAATTCGTGGCCAGTGTTGCCGAGTTGTTGGCGACACTGGGGAAGACATTTCATCACATTCACATCAACATTTAAACAAAATATTGCAAATCCTAGAATATCGAGGAATATTCACCGAAATCCCATAGAACTATGTAAATCTGCTTCCAGCAAGCAGTATGTCGATGTTGTAGAATATTTTAAATGATTATCTCAATGATTGAAGCAGTCTCTCATCTTCGACGGATTTTCGTGGCGGCTAGTGGCGGCTAGTGGCGACAAGTTTCCTGCCACGAGTCGGCAACAATTATTCGTTTCGTGGCGAGTTCGTGGCAGCTTTCGTGGCGAGGAGTTTACAGTGTACATTTATCATTAAAATCTCCAAAGAAATTTTAACCTCATTTTTTCGCGGGGTATTTAATTTCGCGGTTGTCATCAAACCGCGAAATCCGCGAAAATTAATAGCCTTGCAATATTTCATTTTCATGATGTGGGGACATCAAATCATTGTCATCCAAAACTTATACTTCGATGTATGTTTATGATATTAGTGAGATTCGTCCGATTTCTAAGTTTGAAAGTGACAATTCGGTTGAGTTTTTGCTTTCAGAATATCATAGCATAAAGATGTGGTCCTCTTCAAATAATCTCCCACTGAATGAAATATCAGTAATAAGTGTTTCAACGTCTATTCCCCATTTCCTGTCAACAATGGTCACAGAAATGAAGATTCTGTGTTACATGTTGTGACAGTTTGAGTTGGAGTAGTCATTTTCGTTATACGCTCAAAATTTGATCAAGGCTTTTGTACGTACATGATAAAAATGCTTGAATGTTTACTGAACAGTGATGGCTTGCTTTTAATAGCGTTGAACGAAATGTTCTTATGTAATGTTCTTGTTTATTTGGCATTCTAAATGCGGAAACTGCTCATATAATCGAAATACATTTTATGCGCGGAAGATCATCTGTACATCTGACTGACAATGCAACTACAGTGTTACAAATTTCCATCAAAAACTTCCGCTAAATTTCAAGTCCTTCTTTAAAAAGTGCCAATTGACAAGTCATCCACTGCATTCAATCGTGCCTGACCCAAGAAATGGAATACTGACAGTCCCTTACAGCAGAAACAGCTCACGGCAGAACTGCTTTACGATTATGTCAATTTTTGTTATGGATAACTTCACTGATTTTACATGTACAATTCCTTACTGACTTCTTTATAATATATTTCATTTGGAAAAATACATAGCTGATTATTATTCTTATACAGAACTAAAAATCAAGCTTATCAAATTATCAGTCAGACTTGATAATGCTCTAAGTTTTTCAAAATCCCTGACATGCATGAGCTTGCATCACCTTGGTGACGAATATGTGTAGAAGTCTGCGTGCACTGTAAACTGTGCGATACCAAAGCTACTTACGAAACCGATGTGCAAAACGAGTATAACAAAATGTACGAAGGCAATATTGTTCGTGCTCATACACTACGAAAGCGATTGGCTTTCCTATTGGATGATAAAGATAGACCAATAGGAAACTCAATCGCTTTCGTAGTGTATGAGCACGAACAATAGTGCTTTCGCACATTTTGTTACTCTCGTTTTGTACATGTACATCGGTTTCGTATTCAAAATCAGCCAGCTTTCGTACTCTACAGTTTATGGTGTGGACTGCTTTATGAATAGCTTTGAATTCGGCCTGAATAATTTGGATAGTCAATCGATGCACCGAGACCATTGGAAGTTACAGGCATCATTCACTTTAAATAAAAATCAGAAAGTTATGAGAGAACTGATAGCCACTGAGTTCATGAAAATCTGTGCTTTCCAGTGACAAGGATTAAGATATAGAAACTCTTGATGGAGATTGGTTCTACAGTCCCGCATGAGATACGAAAGACTTTTTCTATAAACCAAACCTATGGTTTTGTTTTCAACTTAGTCCATATTGTCCAGCTTGTACCTTCTTATGGCAAAACATGATCAATGAAAAGTCAAATGTCATATCAATATCCACTATCTAATCATTGTCGAGCATCAACATGTCATTTGAAGTACGTTATAGTTAATAGAGTTAACTTATCCCATACAAATAGTAGCATCAGTATAATTTGGATGCTTATTTCTTGATGAGTGTCAATGTGTCATTCCAGCATCTTTCAATCGCCAAATTAATTGCTTGATTGCTATTTCCTATTTATAAAGCCATTTTTCTTTTTGGGTAAATGTATAGTTGTTTAAGTAAATTGCACATAAAAATATGGTAAAGTAGGTCTACATGTTAATTTTCCACTCAAAATTTGCTGCATTGCATATCATTGAGATTTTAAAATTCGTCATTCTCAAATATCACACGTCAACTTACCAACTGCTGGATCTGAGAGAATGCAATCATATTGCAGATTTGCATGCGAAATAGAGCAGAGTTGTCTCGTCTCCTTACCATCTTCATCAATGCCTACCATGATTTTCATGCGCCTTATCACTGCCTGCATAAAACTGTTTAATTCTATTCTGCAAAGACAACGATCATTATGAATAGAGGGGAATAAAAAGAACATAGAAAAACTGAGAAAGGCAGAAAGTCAGCTGCCCTTTGTTTCACGGTCGAATTTCTATTACAGTCAGAGTGTCACCAAGACACTCGCCTTCCCGACACTTCAAAGTTTATTTTTATTATCCGTCATGTTTATCTTTGATGTGCTGATGTAGAGCGCTACTGCTGTTTTCATTTTCTATAGCAATTATGTGACATAAGAAGATAGGAAACAAATGAAAATTACTTTCTGCCTTTCCCTCGCTGCAGGACTTCACAAAAGGCTTGTGTAAACCAGCTGCCATTGTTAAAGTCATAAAATGCCAAAAAGGATTGCACAGTGGAACTTGCAACGAAAGTGTCTATGAATTCGGGAACCTGGCGCATGCTCCTGAAAAACACAGATCCTTGGGATTCAAGAGAAGGCGCGCCCAGCAATTCCTCAAAGGCTGAAAGAAAAATTCCCGTCTTAGTGAAAATGCTGAAATGAAGATGATTTTTAGAAAACTTTACAAGTATATTTCTTTAGAAGGATTGACATTCCGATGTCATTTAAGATTGCAAAATGAAAATTAAAATGCAATCGGACACATTCTTCTACTTAGCGTTTCCTAAAACACAGTATTTTTATAGCTCCAGTTTCTTTTAATTAACCTTTGGGCGGCGAGTGACCATTGACCCATACATATTCTAATATTGCTTATATTCATAATAAGCCATGATAAATGTAGAGCTATCATGTTGCTACATAGAATATATACAATTTTGATTTGAACATGTAGCACATTAATATTGCAACAATCTTTCCACTTCATTAAATTATTTAATGATCTATTGTGTCCACTGTGCTCTATGTTAAACGTTTCACTGATATTTCCCTGTTTTAAAGACAATATGTATTGTACGTAATTTAGCCATGGTGCAATATGGAGAAAAGAAAGCAAAAATGTATCTGATGCTGATGATATCTCTATCTATGCATGTGAAAGACATTTTGAAACCTCAATCAGCGTATGTCTGCACGTATATTCATAGCATTACTGCCCAGACCATTTCTATTTCGCACAATAAATAGTATTAACATCGATTTTGTCGGGCAACAATGTAGTCCCTACATTATGTCATTGCTCAAATGTCCAACATTATTGCCCTCATAAATCCATATCGATGTTATATACTGTATTATTAATAAATGTTCATGTGCATGATTACGAGTATTATGCTATATAAATTGAACTGCGTGAAATCAAGCATACTATCTATGAACTTTCTCAAATGCAGCTATGCGCTCTGAATTATTCTTTCCTTCAGTTTTAAATTGCCATTGGATGTAGCAAATTGTCCTACATTGTTGGTCGGTAGACATAAGATATCATTGAATGGTTAATAAATGTAATAGGAAAATAAAGAACGTCTTTTCAAATCACGATAAATTGTCAAACTTACACAGTGGACAGTGGCAGAGGACAATGAGATGGTAGTCTTCCATTCGAAACCCAGTTGAAGTTTGATAATTTTTCCTGATTTGAGAAGACGTTCCTTACTTTCATATAAAACCATATTGAAGTATCGTAGAACGATCCGTCTCTTGAGCTGTTGTTTCTTTTAAGAAAAAATAATAAATGTAGTATGACAGCCATTTCTCGGCTAGATAAAATCTCATGATGATGATGTTCAAGTCTACAACAATGTTGAATGCTATAATTAAGACCGTCTGATTTGGAGTTAGAGATACATGAACAACTTTCATAGAATAGTTTCACCCTACAGGCTGACAAACGTACTTACTCACTACTAGTGGAAACCTTTAATGTTCTTAGTGAGGACTTTCCACTGCAACTGCCCACTCAACACTGGTGCTACCATGACTAGCAATTATTTTGCCACTTAAGTTAGAATCATGATATCTCTTGACACATGAATTATTGCACTCTGATATTTCACATGCTTGAAGAATTTGTAATTTCTCTGATATTCCATGACCAATCCGTTCACCAAACGTTAGGATGGATGAATGATAACTGCATTTTTGTAATCATCAGTCAAATGTCATTTTTGTGCCATTGACAGTAAACAACGTGATTGGTTTTCTTATAGAAAGATATTTTGTAATGCTATTCCATCCGTAATTCAGCACGGTGTCATCTCTTTTGTGAGCCTATTTGCGTGAATTTTATGAGTGATGTGTGATGACAGCTTAAGAGAGGCGTATGTTGCAGATGGGGCTTCTATGCTATTTTTAGCATTGTGGAACTTTAATGAGGCTCATGAGGTCTGTAGTTAGAAAGATATGTATATTGGAGAGAATGCGGTACATGGATGTGCACGTGGGACGCAGGTATACTGGTAAAAAGATGAGTTGTTGCGTAGAAAACCATTTCTAATTGAAAACTCTTGAATTAGACAAAAATTTATGAATATTTCTTGAAAATGCACTCTTGAAAGGCAAAATTCTGTTATTAAAAATGAAGAAATATTTTCAAAACTGATTTCAAGTTTTCTAATCATGAGTTTGTAGGCATAACATTTATAAAATTATATCCATGTACACGACTGGTACTGCGCGTATTAGCTGAGTGCTTCATGAGAATCACATTTTGCCATTATCAAGGAGGCAAAAAATTGCCAGTCATTATAAACAACGTCCATAAAATATCATGGTATCACAAGTGATACGAGATCAAATTATTATGTCAAAAGGAAATTTATAGGACATGAAATCTTGCATGATAGACAACTGATTACAAATTCGATTTCTTCAATGTGAAAATCAGTTTAAAAAGTGTTGGGTTTTTTAATTGACCCAAAAAGGCTCAATCTAGCTGCTTTTTGAATTAATCTTGCAAATACAGGGAAAAGCAACAAGTATGGCAACGAATGAGGCATGATGTACACAGGGTAAAAAGTCAGCTTACCCACCTCGTAGTTGCTACGATTTATCATGAGCAATAGGACAAGAACCAAAAACTATGGCCACAAGGCGCCAGCCACATGTTTCACTCTTCGCATCACAATCTGTCATAAGTCATACACTGTAAATGACTCAATACCAATCACATACGAAGGATGCATACCAAAATATTTTGTGGTATATATTTGTATGCTTTTCGTATGTTATTTCAAATGTGGTATGCTTTACATACTAAAGCCATACCAGCACAATGTTAAAAGAAAGCATCAATCATATCCAAAGTATGTTGATTTAAGGCCTTTTGTCAATAAAGATCACACTAATGTTACTACTGTTTTGTAAGTAGTGAGATAATGACATTCAAGCGTCATACTTTCAATAATGAATTCGATTTCAGTACACGTAATTCTAATGCATTTCATGAATAATCAATAAGTATTCAACCATCAACACTTATGCATTATGTAATTTTCAAAATAAGCATATTCTCAATCCGAAATAAAAACACATTATAATTCATGAACGCAAAAATAGTTATGTTTGAGATACATAAGTCAACATGATTTCCTATGGAATGTCGTTAATGTGTATTGATGTTTAACAGCTTATTTTATAACAGTTAAGTTAATTGATGTTCACTTGACTACCAATGATCCAACATTACATTACATGCAGCAAAAAATGAGTTCTAAGAAATAGTTGAATCGCGCTAAAAGACAAACTGTATGGAATCTATCTGCAATTGCTTTATGAGGAGTACGTTGAATCATTTTCAGTGCATATCGATTAATCTACCTTCATAATTTGAATCCAAAAAACAGAAATCATCGAGTAGGCTAGTAGTATTGACACATTGAACATCGACTGTGACACTATTTTCATTTCCGTGGTGTTTTCCCGAGACAACAGGCGAAAGATAATAAAACTTTCATTAAATCTCTCGCCTTACAATTTTTTATCAAATGATATCTTCTTGTACATTGATATGCTCTATTACTTAAAAATTGTTGATATGTGACTATGAATATGTTCGTCCATTCTATGACACTTTTCCACCTGCCCTAAATATGTTTGTGCATCCTATCTGTAACATTATTCGCTTCCTAACAGCAGCATCTTGTGATTCCATAGGAGCTGAGTGACTTTTACTATGCTTCATGCTTTTAACACCAAGAATTTATCGCAACTATTTGCGACTAGTTTTCTTGTGTCTTAATTTAGTGCTACTGTTGCCTATTATGCCTGATATAATTCAATAAAGATTTATTGTGTTTTTAGTTCAAAAAAATTCAAATTCGGCAGTGGTGGCCGCCCAACTTTTTTTTGTGGTGAAATTCTCAAATTCGTTTTTGGGATCTTTTTCAGGACCATTTGGGCAAAGTCAATGCCAAATAAGCTGGGCCGCTTTTTTATGTCGCCATCGCCAAATTCTGGTTTTTGTACATCTGTGAAGAAAAATATCAATTAGCAGAGCTGGGTATCGCGGAAGTTAAGTTGGTGTTTCCGTGATTTTGATTGAAAATGTCCGAAATTTTGAAGATGAGTTATAGTTCACATATTTTTTAAGTTCAAAAACGCTTATTTAATTTTTCTCCGCAATTGTCGGTACCTCATAGTTGTCTAATAATCATTGTAAATTATAGCAAAACAATGGTACCCGGTACTGAAACTAGGTCTGCTCGTTGGTAGAAAAATCTAAATTCTACTGCGATTCTTAAACTTTCTCAACTTGGTTGACTTATTCTCTCACAGAGCTTCTTAATATTCGTCGGTAAACATGTTGAAGATCTTTATCAAAGACTTCTCTCATTTCACAAAAAATGTTGAAGACGCATTCTCAAGTTATCACGAAGTGTGTCGTGCGTGTAGTTGAATCAATATCATGATCTACATGTACAGGTTTTTGCACGCACGTTGAAAAAGGCACACATGGACTGTGTCTATTCTCTGGTAGGTAGTTTCTTAGACTTATTAGTAGTCTTCATAGGTTTAAGTAGAAATTTCTGAAGAATTTTAGGTGGGTAACCGTTGTTACAAGGACGTTGATAAAAAATCTTTAGTGATCTTTGGGTCAAGGCGTCTGTCGAGCTGTTACGGATGGCTCTCAGTATTTCGGTCTTGATGATATTTATTTTTCTAGTAAAGGTTACTGCACTGTCCCCAGGCAGGATATGACCACTGTGAACATCTTTGATGTGGAGATAAGTTTGGAATGTAATTATATAAGTATGAATGTAAGCAGTGGCGGCTCGTGCAGTCCTGCTCATGTGGGGCGCAATCCAAACGTCTTCATCTTAGCCCATCATCTACTACGGTCTCTGCTATATTTCATGTACGCCTATGTAAATGCCTCTTTATGACATGATAAGCCTCACTGCAAATATACTACTGTGGTCCTTCATAATGACATTATTTTCGGAAGCCTACTTAAAAACAAAATCATCGCTCGAACACTTCCAAGTTAAGTAAAGAAAGAAAAAATTTGAATTTGATAACAGAAACTTTCATTTTCATTTATTCAAAGATAAAGCAATTCATTAAAAGATATGCAATCTGATTCATTTTCAGACGACACAGTGAGACACAGTCATGATTGAAAGTGCTTCGCCAGTCCAAGGCTTGTATACACGCATCAGAATAACATAAGTTTGACCAGAATCTGACTTCCCAACGCACGCGCGGCGTTACCTAATCAAAATGTACGAAAGCGAGCCAGAGGGACTTTTTGAGAGCGCCCCATCCATGCATTGTTTACGCGTGCGAAGCTGCTAAAAATCTTCGATGTATGCAGATGTATGATCAGCAAAACATGTATGAATCAAGGCACACAGACTGTGCGCCCCATCCGGTAGAACAGAGGGAGAGTGACGTCTGAATGAGTCACTGAACCACGCTTCGAATGTGTTTAGCAGTACAGGTTGAACCATTGATAGTTCAATTCAGTCTATCAGATCAGTTGCGTTTCAGCGCAATGTTCTGTGTAATTTTCTTTGATGTAAATAATTTTTAATGGAGGGCTGCGCCCTCGATACATATATATATATATATATATATATATATATATATATATGTATATATGGCCTATGTATATATTTTGATAGAAATTCACTTCATAGCTTAAAAATGACTGCATGCCCTGTTCTTTTAACATTTATTCGTCTATACCCGAAGCACAAGAACATACTCGCAAACGCTGAGGATTTCTTGAAAAGGAATAATCTAATAGGATAGGTAGCAATAGTACAAACATACAGTTGCCAATTGATTCAAATGGCCAATTGAAAACTAGCTTCAATTTGAATTGAGTTGGCAAAGAAAAATATTTGTAGGTGTTATACAAAATCGGCTTTCTAATTAAATTACATTCGTCAATTTGGAGGATTTGTATAATTCAAGTGGTACATTGAATAGCTAGCACTGACTGTACTAGTAGAAACCAAAATAGCAGAAAAGCGATTGCGGTTATAGATTAAAACACGGTTCGTAGTTTTTCGATTAAACTTGTACAAAACTAAATAAATACCGGAATCCTTTTTTTAGCGGTTAAAAAGATATAATCGGTTAAATCTGGTTACAAAAAAATATTAAGCGGTCCCAGCGGGTTATCAGCCTATAAGCAAGGCCTGGTACCAACTCGTTTAAAACTCAATTTTCGAAGCGCGGTATGCAATTTATCTGCTTAATGGAAAAAATTACATATGTAAAGTTCTGAAACAGTTGGAAAAATTATTTGGTTGCCTAATAAGGTCAAACCTGTAATGGTGGGGTATCAATTGGGTGTTACGAAAGCCTACAGTATGGCCGAATCCATGTTATTTAAAAAGGTGAACGCTATTCTACAGATTTATCAGTAGTGAAAACTGTGCCCTACGTGCCAGGGATAGGTACATGGATAGGTACATGTAAAGTTTAGTGTTATCCAAATAGGGGTAACATGGATAGGTACATGTAAAACGTTATAGTGTTGATCAATAAGGAAACCGTGGATAGGTATCATGGATGGAACATGTATACTTAGTTATCGATAGGGGCACCTGGACTAGGTTAAAAAACAATGGATTATAATTTCAGTGATTATCAATAGGAAACTTGTATTGAGATCTGTTTTACTGGGATAGGGTACATGTTGTTTTGGTACAACTGTGTTTCGGATTGACTCTATGATCGAACTTGTGTTGGTTTGGTTTCTGAGCACATTGGGTACGTACCGATAGGACGTCCGTTGTTTGATTTTGAATGGGGTTTGATCAATTGCGACTATTGTGACTATTGGCAAACCATTGTAATCTAGATGACACATTGATTTTTCCATTTTACGTAGACAGACTATGCTATAAAAAATATGAGATAGTTTTTGATGGCACATAACATAATGATGACTAGTATCC
>CAJQUW010011788.1:0-31740 GCA_907163375.1 Prostheceraeus crozeri | reverse complement strand
TTACAGTCTTGACCTGTATTGTGTATGATTTTAGTAAGGATAAACTGTCAAAAGTAGGGAAAAAACAATAAAAAATAAATTCTCATTTTAATTTTGACAATTCCCATTTTGATATTGAGAATTCCCATATTGATATTGACTACTCTCATTTTGATATTGACAGATCTCATTTCAATTTTGACTATTCTCAATTCAATCTGGACTATTCCCATTTCAATTTTGACAATTCTCATTTCAATTTTGACTATTATCATTTCAATCTGGACTATTCCCATTTCAATTTTGGCTGTTCTCAATTCAATGTTGAAAAGGTACAGATAGAACTTTAACTGCATATTGAAATAGCATTATGAATAAGAGAGGTATTCTCTAAATAACGGATAGAGGATAGACGATTCTCTATCGTATAGCTCTACATGTCTTCCTTGAAGCCGCTCAGTCAATCTTCTTGCTTGATAAAATATGTTGATGATGTCTGTATTACATGCAGCTGGCATTAGAGAATCTTTTGCTCACTATTACATTTCAAGTGTGATAGCTGAGATCAGAAACATCTCCGAGTGGGCTGAACTTTCCCAGTTGACATTGAATTCTTCAAAAACAACGGGATTTATTCATTATCGTGGGAATTTTAGAGACACTTTTGATGTACAGACTTTCATTTCTGACGTTGACTTTCAGGAGAGCGTGCGTTTCTTAGATATATTTCTCAGTGATACTTTGAGTTGGAAACTTCACATACACCACATTGAAAGTACATGTGCGCAGCGATTATAAATTTTGCGCCGGATCAGAGCACTCACCACTCCTGACCAATTTATTCTTATTTTCAACGTTTTAATTCGTTCATTAATAGAATATGCATGCCCTGCCTTTATAGGCTTATCAAAAAGTGATTCAAATAGACTTCAAGCTATTCAGAACCGTTGTTTAAAAATCAAAGATTTTGGTGTCGCGATTGATCTTGATACGAGGAGGAAATCGGCAGCTTTGAGGCTTTTTGAACGGATCCGGAATGCCGAAACTTCCATAAGACTCTTAATACCGCATTAACTACCAAGTGGTCGGCTTTCAGTCCCGTTCTGTCGAACTTCAATTCGGCGCAATTCATTTTTTCCGGCAATGAGCATCCTGCAGTCGTCTACTTTTTGTGATTAACATTTTACAGACTACATAATTTGTGAAATACTGAAATGTTGCGTTGACTTGTGTTTTTCTGATTTTCATTTTGCTTATCAATAGACATATATCTCTCTCTCTGACATAGCTCGTGAAATTATTTGATCTATCCCTCGGGCTATAGCCGTCGGGATTCATCAAATAATTTCCCTCTCTACATCCCAGAGAATCGCATAGCCATCCTCTATCCATTACATATACCATGATATTAACTATTTTCCGGTAGATATTTTCAATGGAATTCCATCAAAAATATCGATGTGTATGGTATTTTCTATTATCAAACAGGGAATACAGCTAAAATATCCATAAGGATATCTATGTGGCTATCGGCTACATAGAATTCTATGATGCGTTGATCACAAACAAATTTACAATTCAAATCAAAGGGAGTTATCTAAATAACTCCCATAAACCATTACTTAATGTCCGCCGGTAATAGAGTAATAGACATCTACAACAAAGCAAACATAGCAACTGTAGACATACACCAATGATACAGCAAAGTGCCATAACAATTAGATATCTACTATAATTCAAAGCTTTTTTTCAATTGAAAGTTGAACATATTTAGAAGTCTATGGAGCTATAAACATCTTGATAGTCCATAGATTTCTATATAACATGTTGGTGGGATAACATGGGATTTTCAATGACTGGCATAACTCGTTTGAACATAGAAGTAGATAATAGTACACTAGAATGGAAGTATGATATCTTGTCTATTTACAATGATAGCACATGGAAAAATCTATGGTTTGTAGATGAGATGCGATCTAAAACATTGTGTCATAGTCAAACCATTTGCCAAGTTGGTTGTGGAAGCTGTTGACAGCAAATCATGGGATTTTAATGAAGAGAATTTTAGTGAGATGTATCATGTGAAATACCCTACTATTCCATGGATTAATATAGTGTGTCTATTTGTGCCAGTCATTGACAGCCATTACAATTTTTCAACACTGGAATACGAATTAAAATTTGGTTCACAGAGTTATATTGAAAGTGGTTACTTTACTGTTTGGAACAACATCTCAAGAATTCACGGATAAAATTTATAATTATTGGATAATTTCTCCTTTAAGCGGTTAAGAAACCTAGTGCTTTTCTGGAATAAGCACACTTAAAATCCTCTTTACCTACAATCATTTCTCAGATAAATAGAATGTCGCTGGAACCTTTCAATTAATCATTGAATGACTTATGTGATATAATTTGATGATATATTGGCAGCTGATTTTCGAATGCATGCAGAGATTTTGAAAATTGTTCAAATTTAATGAACAGGGGAACCCTTTGATCTTGGCCTCTGATTTCAAGCTGGAGTAATGTATGCTCTGTAAATCGACATTACAATTTGCGTATGTGTCTGATTATACTCTTGATAGATTGTAGGAGCGATATTTCAAAATTATGAACGTACAGAACGTTTTAAAGGATTTCCTTCTTTGTCATTGTGTCGGCCCAGCATTTTGCAAACTCATCATTGCTTTTGAGTACATTATCTTTGGACAAGGGCCAACAATGCTGATCAAGAATTGGCCTGATAAATATAAATGCCAATCAGAAAACTTGGAAACCAGCTCGCACAATTTTCATTTTGCCCCAACTAAGTTCCCCCGGAGTGTGCCATAATTTTCATGCAATTTCCATTCTAGGACTTTCTATGGTATTGTTAATTTCTATGCGTTTGTCAATTAAAACTCTATGACCTGCGCGCCCTGGTTCATAGAGTATAATTGCTACATTATCAACCTCCTGGGGGAAGTGTTCTATTAAAATCTCTAATCTAATAATTAGCAATGACAGCACTTTTCAAATAGAATTGATTGATTACAGAGAAAACCGTCAGTTCTATGGCATTCACTGTAACACGACGCTTCTATCCATGGTATAATCTATTTCTCCATAGAATTGGATCTTTCATGTATTCGCGTGTATAGATTCATTTCTAGAACTTTTTTCTTTCGATTATCAAAATTGACATCACTAACTCAAACGGCTGATGTTGCTTGATATGAACTGCTGTAGATATTGAATTATGCGGTATCAGAGCTACTTTGTTTTCTAATGTTTGTTGATAATATCGCTCACGGTGTACCAGGAGAGGCGGTTTCATTTTGAAAATTTCCCAATATATTTCTCGACGGTTTCTGATGTATTTTTGTATAAAATGTCGAAAATCATGGCTTAAAAAGCATGCAGCTAGCCCATTTCGAGAAAATTAGGAAAATTCAAAATGGCGGACAAAAAAACTGAAATTGAATTCTGGTGCTTGTTTGAAAAGGTTCCCAATCATTTTGTCAGCAGTTTCCCTTGTAATTTTGCCTGCTCTCTTCAAATATAATTGTCGTGATTAGCCCTTCTCGAGAAAATTGCGAAAATCTAAGATGGCGGACGGAAAACCGAAACTGAATTCTGGGAGTGAATTAAAAAAATTCCCATCTATTTCTGAAACAGTTTCCAATGTAATTTGACCCGCTCTTTTCAAATATCATTGCTAGAAAATCTTACTATAAGCCCTTTGCAAGAAAATGACGGAAATTCAAAGTGGCAGACATGAAACCGAAACTGCATTCTGACGCTGGATTAGAAAAAGTCTCGATTATTTCGTCAACAGATTTCGATGTAGTTTGATACGCTCTATTGGAATATCACTGTTGGGTTATCACTATTGGAATATTGTACGGCTAGCACTTTTCCAGAAATAAGAAAAATTCAAAATGGCGGTCATAAAAACGAAACAGCAGTCTAGGCTCGGCTAATATGCACAACTGCGCATCTGTACAACTAATATGTAAAACAACAAGCCTTGGAGGTCCTAACAGGTTCTCAAAATTTCTTGGAAACATAATCTTCGCTTGCATACAAACAAAATATGTGAATCAGCGGTCTGCATAATGCATATTAACCGAGCAACAAACCTTGGAGGTCTGATGGATATGATGCAGACCACTGATTCACATATGTAAGGGCTTATCGCATGATTTTCAGTAATATTATTATAGCAATCATATTTGAAAAGAACAGGTCAAACTACATAGGAAACTGCTTCAGAAATAGATGGGAATTTTTTAATTCACTGCCAGAATGCAGTTTCGGTTTTTTCGTCCGCGATTTTGGATTTTCGTAATTTTCTCAAAAAGGGTTGATCGCGTGATTTTTTGACAATTATATT
This sequence comes from Prostheceraeus crozeri, assembly GCA_907163375.1. Taxonomy (NCBI): domain Eukaryota; kingdom Metazoa; phylum Platyhelminthes; order Polycladida; family Euryleptidae; genus Prostheceraeus; species Prostheceraeus crozeri. The sequence continues at coordinate 27,383 of CAJQUW010011788.1, read as the reverse complement.
TGAAGAGAGCAGGTAAAATTACAACGGAAACTGCTGACAAAATGCCTGGGAATTTTCTTAATCAAGCACCAGAATTCAGTTTCGGTTTTTCTGTCCGCCATTTTGAATTTTCGTAATTTTCTCGAAAAGGGTTAGTTGTATGATTTTTAAGCCATGATTTTCGAAAGTTTCATACAGAAATACATCAGAAACCGTTGAGAAATAGAATGGGAAATTTTCAAAATGAAACCGCCTCTCCTGGTAAACCGTGCGGTACAACTGGCTTTTGAGATATATGCTGCTTTTGTTAGCTATGGTAGATGTATACCTCGCCTTCGGTTCGATTTATACGACGCTAATTAGTCAATAAAAAAACAGTATAGACCTCAAAAGCTAACGATAACAATATAATATCATTTGCGTAGACATAATGGCGAATACTGTTGTCTTTGATAATCTACACGTACAATGAAGCATCACAGTGGCGGCTCGTCCATTTGGGCAGGTGGGGCACTGCCTCACCTACTGAAATGTTGTCTAATTCAAATAACCAGCAACATCAGTAGTAGACTCCATTTCTTGATCATAAATTTCAACTTAACTTCATGTACATCTATTCCATTTGCGCGACAGTGACGCTAGCAGAATCCATCAATCGTTTTCAAGACTGATGGGCGCGCCCAAGCATCGAGATTGAGATGACGTGAGAGTGGTTCATTTCACGATCTGAGCGAATAGACAGAATTAACACGCGATGAATGCGTCACAGAATGGGCACTCGAGAGGGAGCCCTAACGCTTGTGATTGGTTAACCGTCAATGCAAAGACAATGCATTGTGATTCCCTTTTTACTGAGTGAGGTGATGTGAGGTTAGCACCAGTGATCAGTTCATGAATAGACAAAATGTTGCTTCAACCGTGTAACTAAATGCAGTGACATAGACTTACACATGTATAGCATGTTGCTAACATATTCTTTGCATTTCATTTATAAAATAAGATCCTTTTAGACTAGATTTTTGATTATGTAAAAATTTCATGCTTATGCCCCACCTGGACCAAATGTCACGAGCCGCCACTGAAGCATCATATCATATATTTTTACGGCAGTCTCGTTATTGTATGTAACTCTTGAGAAGACTATGACTACAGAAATTCTTGACCACTGTTAATAATAGATGATAGAGAGATCTTTGATTGACTTTTATTGAAGTCTATGAAAATTTGCCCTCTCAATATAACATTAACATGGAATTTTGAGGGCAATAATGTAGGACCCACATTGTTGGCCGAAGTTGAAATGCACTGGACAGCAATTTAGGAAAAAAGCGGCCGGCAATGCTATGAATACACATGCAGATATACAGAGACTGAGATCTCTTAAATATCTTTCACATGCACAGATACAGATATCATCATTGCGGGATACATTGTCGCCTTCTGTTTTCCACATTGTACCATAGCTAAATTGCGCACAATAGATGGTGGTAATTCATGAAACGTTTGAAAGTCTATGATAGTTTGCAAATGTGAATAGATTTAAAAGTCAGATTTCTATCTAAAAATGATTTGAAATATCATTTTACCAATTCATTCATTAATGAATTTTGAAGCTGGAGCGTCGGACGACGGTTCATGGCTATCTGACACAGAGAGAATTCTATGTGAAATTGGCGGGCATAAGGAATTATAGCAATCTGTCGAGGGCATAAATTGGAAGATAACCGAGGGCGCGCAGCGCAAGAAGATTTCTTCGAATTTATGCCCGACGTCAGATAATTGTAATTTCTATTGTTGCCTAAACTATCATGGATTAAACAAACAATTATGACGTGGTCCTTAGAGCATTAGCATTGAAATGATCATGTTTAAGATAGATATATGAAAACGGAGCGGATAAATGGAAAGTTGTAGCTCCATTGAAAATACATTAAGATTGGCGGGCATAAATTGGAAATCTCCGATCTATGCCTGTCAACCTTAAAAGAATGCTATGATGTGAAGGCATGAATGCACCACTGTATTTCACTCTCGATGGCTTTGGAGGTCATAGAAATGATTGAAATGAGTTTGAAATGCATTATTGCCCGGCATTGGAGGGTTTATAATGCACCATTATACGCCCGCCAATTTCACATAGAATTCTCACCGCACCAGATAGCCATGACCCGTCGTCCGTCACTCGAACTTGAGATTCCATTAATGAATGAATTGGTGAAGTGATATTTCAAATCATTTTTAGATAGAAATCTGAATTTCAAATCTATTCACATTTGCAAACATTCATAGACTTTCAAACGTTTCATGAATCAAAATCTATTGAGAGAGCAATCTTTCATAGATTTCAATAAAGTCAATCAAAGATTTCTTCATCTCTCCATTATCTTTCACTAACAGTGATCAATAATTGCAATATTCATAGACTTCTCAAGAGTTACATACAATAGCATTGTATACCATGTATATAAGACTGATATCTTTGATAATGCCCAGAAATTCATTAACGGCCCGGAAAATTCATGGCCTGGAAATGAAACCATAGAAATATTTCGCAACATGGCATACAATGATTATGACATCTACATTTTTCGGGCTGTCAATGGCAAATTAGAGGGCCGCTAACGCGGCCCTCTAATTTGCCATTGACGCCCTCAAAACATAGCTGTCATCATATCATTATATCATGGATTTTGCGGGCAGAAATACCGGACAGTCTCGGCTGCTGACGCAGCCTCGCCTATGTCTGATATTACTGCCCTAAAAATCCATGATATAATGCTATATTATATGACCGCTAATGCCGGGTAATGATGCATTTCTATGACCTCCAAAGCGAGTGAAATGCAATTTATCTTACATAATGCACAAATCGTGATGAAAAATTACACAGAACGCAGAAATGAGCAGCTAATACAAATGTCATAGTCCCATAAAGCCCATGACATGTAAACCTGAGAAAAATCTATTTCTGATCACCTTTCTCAGATTCATGCATTCAAAAGGATATTTTTGTTTGAACATCACACGGTTGTGGCAATATTAGAAGTTTTGCCAAATCTGTAAATAATTAGTCTTCTCACTCTTGTGCACTATGTCCAAGTGGTAGTTGGTTGCATTAGAATGAACAAACTGAAATCATAGAATAAGCAAAAGTTATTCCTGTATGACAAAATGAATAATAGGAAACTAATGATGAATTTGAAATATCCATGAATAAATTGTTAGCTGTCTGAGATCGTGTATTTGAATGAACAAACCGAGATGATAGTGGGTTCATCTAATGGATATAATCTGCACATTCGGACTTCTTGAGCAAGCGGAATCAAAAATTGTGACGGATCAGTAGAATTGCAGGAGCATTTTTGAAGCCAAAAGTTTCGTACAGTTGAAGAGGCCAGAAGGTTGCGGCAAAACTAAGGAACAGCGAACCAAATTTGCTCTCCCTGTTCCAGATATGTGTCTGCACGGCAACAATATCATTAACCCTCAGAGACCTGAGGGGGGTCCAGTGGACCCCGGAGCAACATTTTTCTGTTTCATTTTTTGCGCTGACGATATATCGATCGCTCATGCCCATGTGAAATCATCATTTTTGACAGTGAATCTGCTTATTTCATTTTAATTGAATCAGTAGAAGTATGGTGGATAGGGCAAGGGGGCCCACTGGACCACCCCTCAGGTCTCAGAGGGTGTAGAAATTCCATCACAAAATTTTTGCAATTAGATGAAAAAAGATTTTGGGCATGTCCACGATGGTGCATAAAGAGTGAAAGTCATTTATTCATTGTTTATATCATGCTCGTAGATGTGCATTATATTGGAAGAGCGGAAAATTTTCCTTTCGCACATGATCTCGCGTGACTGGTTGGCCTATATAAAAAAACTCGACATAAATCAGTGTCCGAAATGAAAGCTATCATTACATATTGTATGAGGCGAAGTTTGTGTAAAGGCGGATTACATATTTATCACACAGCGATTACATCTTTATGGGATTCGAGGATGAACAGGATCTGTTTACTTGTGGGAATCAAAAAGGCAAAGATTGAAGTACAGGATTTGTTTACATGTGAGGATCGCAAAAAGCATACTGTATTTATTGATGGGATGAATTTAATGACAGGATCAGTTTACATGTGGGAAACGCAACAATTGAATGATGTCTGATTTATCTTTGTGACATATCTTTCAAGACATATCATTACCTATTCAGTATTTTGTCAGCCACTATGTGTGGGACCCCGCTCGTCTGGGTTTGAGTGTTCAGGTTAGGGGTCGAAACACAACTAGACGAGTACCTGCTGATGACTGACGGACTGCAGTATTATGTTTTATATCCCTTAATCGGTAGCTGAAGTAGTGGTCGATGTATTGTAATTCAAATGAAGAAATGTGCAATTACATGAAGTACTATAGACGGATGAAGAAACTGGCGATAACAAATTCAAGTGAAGAAATAGTATTTTCCATGTGTAGTCTTAGGTATAGTGTGTATAATTTCATTGCTTTCGGTGTAGTAGAGTGTCATTGTAGCTCTATTGTTTACCTCCATTATCCACTTTCCACTTATCCACTCTTATTACCATTATCCACTTTGTGTAGTGTCAGATATAATTCACTTATAATCGGTGTAGTAGCATCGTTGTATTTCCATATTTTACCTCCACTTTTCCTATTTTTATTCATCGGTTTCCTGTTGTTTTATAATATCCATTTTTAATTTCCTTAACTATCAGCATCTGTAGTCGGTACAGTATATTAGACGTCTGTTTTGAACGTGTATACGGCAGTGTTTGGAATCTATGGTATTAGTATATTAACAGCAAGAATGGGTAGTATTACAAGTCTTAAGATTTCCATTTTTACCAGATATTGGGCCAAAGCTGATCAATTTTAATTCGTTGCCACGAGAAAGCTACATTGAGTTCTTTTAAGAACTGATTAATCCAATGGTTACAGTAGCATTGCCTTTGAACACTTGCGGATTGGAGAACGCCATCAGTCCTCATTAGGACTACTTTAACTAATAATTTAAATTAGTAAGCATTATATTCTATTATAAATGTCTACTGGGATGACTTTCATCATCGTATGAGAATTATATTCATAGTTGAGCACCAACAACATACTGTTGACAACCTTTTCACAGCAGTAATTGATGAGTTTGAGATCTCCACAGCTGTTTTTAGGCTCTAAAAGTACAGCAATTTTGACTCATTTTAGGCCTATTTCCGATAGCTTTGGGTAAATTTGAAAGAATGGACAAATGAAAAGGTTTTGGTGCATGAATTAAATCAATGTAATTAAAATGAACTATCTGAGGCTTTATGGTGACAGAAAATATCGTAAAGCCGCCTCATAGTACAGCTGATGCTGTGATAAACCTGGTTGCCGTATATAAGCACCACAGTTTCTCATGTGTTTACTGAGAAGGTTGAAAGACACTCAAAAGGATAAGTTACCGTATATCGACTTACTACACGCAAACTTCATTGTTTTGCTTTAAATCAACTTTCCTAATGTTTTGATATCGATTGAAGCAGGTAAACTAAGAATATGTGAAAGGGGTCTACTGGACCCCCCTCAGGTCTCTGAGGGTTAATATAAGGAAATTGGGAGCTCAACAAGACACTTAGGCCTGAGTGGACCAAGTGTTGCACGTCACCCTGTGTATCCATTGGGTGAAAACTGAGTTTGTATTGTGTTTCATATTGTCGCTTTCAAAGTGCAACTGCATTTTGAAAATAGGCAGATGGACGGTTCTATCCATGCTAACTATAGAAATATGTAATTTTAATCATAAATTGCACTTTAACAAATGTGAAAAGTTTAAACACTCTTATTCTGATCGTCTGCCGCCTACACTGAAGAGTGGCCATGTCAGTTAACATCCTACGGACATTGATACGGATACTATGATAGATTCAGTTTGCTGTCCCGTGAATATTAATTCACTAGTAGCAATGACGGCATTGTTTGAAGTTCAAATTAGCGAAGGTGAGAAACAAGGTAGTTTCAAATACAATTTTGAGCGAGCAATAGATTAATGATAATTGGAAATTCTACCTCATTTTGTCCACAAAAGTGATCCGACAAATTCGCAACTTTTCATTCTCTTTCAATGACGAACATTTGCCGTCATTCCTGTACTCTGATGCATTAATAATCATTTTGAAAGTCATCATTATGACCTGTAGAAATGCTCTGTACCTGTCAAGCTCGTTTCTATCAGAGGATGAGAGGAAGCGAATGCTTTTGGCAAATCTAAACTTGCCTAAGTATCTTCTAAATGTACAGAAAGTCGTCGTTGTGATTTCATCATAAGTGCATGTCACACCGGTTTCAGTGCGTCATATATGAAACATCATCAGTGACAACGACCACGAACAGTGAATGTGCATGAACAAATTACATGAACAGATGATTCAAGCGTTCGCACATATTGATGGTAAGTGGCTTATCCACCGAATCCGTAGAGGGTTCGGCCCCTGCGTCTCAGGGCAGGGAATAGACAACATCCATAGCGGTGACAGTCTTCCTCTTGGCATGTTCCGTGTAGGTGACTGCATCACGGATGACGCTCTCGAGGAAGACCTTGAGCACTCCTCAGTTCTTCTCATAGATCAGACCGGAGATACGCTTGACATCACCTCGTCGAGCAAGACGATGAATAGCGGGTTTCGTGATGCCTTGGATGTTATCACGCAGCACTTTGCGATGACGCTCAGCGCCACCCTTTCCGAGACCTTTACCTCCTTTGCCACGTATGAAGATCATAGCTGTTGTCATGAAGTTGTCAGAGCAGACAGCTATGATCTATTCAAATTCTTAAATAGATCACACCTCTCTGCTCTGACAACTTCCACAGCTATGAGGAGTCCATCAACTTACAATGTGTAGATATCTCAGAATTTCTCCACATATGAAGATCACAGCTGTCTGCTTTGACTCCTTAGTTTCCACAACAGTGTAGCATTGAAGTGCGAGATGAATGTAGTCAGTTTATGCATGTTGATCTGACGCACACACTGAATATCTTAACTTGGCCTACGGTTGTGACATTTGGATATATCTTCCACAAAAAAGCGTAAGAAAAACTCCCGAAAGTTTACGGTCGTCGATGTAATAAAGTTAAATAGGTAAATGACAGATCATCGGCGTCCAGCGCCTTCGGTGTTCGATCTTACAATAAAAAAGCGTTCAAACCTTTTTATTGAAAGATCGACCATCGAGGGCGCTGGACGCCGAAGATCTGTCGTTTGCCAATCTAACTTCATTACATCGACGACCGTAAACTTTGAGGAGTTTTTCTTACGCTTTTTTTGTGGAAAATCATCATGATCTCCTGTCACCTGGTCAATTGCATTTTGGATCTATCATCAAATATTATTGGTCGCTTTAAATATCTCTGACAATATTACATTATTAGATTCGGTACTAGCAAAACTTTCATCTTGATGCAATTTATTAACTTTTGACAAAAATATAGTTTAAGAAAATATAGTTATGGCGATCTATTAGAGGCCTTACGAGGTATATCCAAAATATCAAATGACAACAAAGACGTAAAGTCGATATTTAAGGCATGAATAAAACATTCAATGCATGTATGAATGAACAGAATTTGAAATCAGAGTAGTCGATGTTTTTATAGTAAATATTGTCATTCTGTTCGTCTGTATCATTATTTCATCATCACCTGTTCATTTAATCTATTCATCATGAAAATGCACATTCATCCATCTTAATGAAACGTGTATGACGTACTGAAACCGGAATGAAACACATAATGAAATCCATGAATCTCTCTTACTGAATTCGAATTGACAGGTTCAGTCTGCCAAATCTGCGGGATAACGAAGGTTGACGATGAGGTTAAGTAACACACAGTATCATCCACAGAATTAAATATTTTGTTTATATGCTTCGGTTTGCTAGAAGTGCAATTGATTCGAAGTTGACGGCAAATCGAAGAACTTAGTAAGTGGGCAAAAAGGAATTTCTAATACCTTACAGAGATAGGAAAAAGTCATGCGTCGTTTGCGGATTGCTCTGAATCCACAGACCTACGATTAGGGAAGACTGCCTGCTCTCATCAACACGTGAAGCTGGTAAACAAATCATAACAGTGTCTCTCGTCAGAAAATACTTGGGCAAGAAGTTGGCGGATACTATTAGAGTCGCGGCAATTATTAATTGATAAAAGCGATCATAATTAGGAGCTCACATGATAATAGGTAAACATTTACACCATTTCCATTTATATATGTAATCACGCAGTACATACGGTCTCTGATAAAAGTGTTTATTCAGTCTTTTCGTAATTACAGCTTGATAAAATTGCATCTCTTCGCATGGCAAGTTTATAAATTAAGGTACAATTAGACGCTTTGTAGATAAAAGAACGTTTCTTTTATGAAAGGAATATGATCATTGATCGCCTTCATGATTGCCCGTTTCATGATGATCTCATGAATCAATTCTTGGCGCAATACTCGGACAAAATTCGAAAGGTGTGTTATGAAACTATGCAATGCGTGAATTGAAAATGTCATAGGAAGTATTTTCAAGACTTTTTAAATATTATCTTCTTTCATTATCTGATCATTTTTTTTCTAAAAATGGCTCTCTCAACCGCTCGCTGAAGACAAAAAATTAACGCTCGCTTGCTCAATTTTCGCTCACAGAATATTTTTTTTGCTCGCTTATCCACTCATCAAAAACTTGAAAAATTGCCGCTCGCTCAGTCAAAACCCTGCTTGCTAGACATTCTTGCTAGACAGAGAATTTGCATGGTGACAAAGTAAGCAAGAGATAGGAGTATAAGGCGAATAATTCAAAATGATTATATAGAATCATTTTGCAAGTGTGAAATATTATAGTTTAATCATTTTTATTAGAAGGTTTAATTTATATTTTTTGTAAACTTGACCAAGATTAAGCAAGACATTTTATAAAACCATATTCAAGATTTCTGGGCTCATGAAATGCCTAAATAAAGACTAACTTCAAGTCAGTGTGAATATACAGTTTCAAGGACATACCACTTTTGTGCTTTGGCTGTTTCTACTTCTCCATTTCTTCCTTGGTTTCGGGTGCTGAGTCGGTTGATAAATCAAAATATGCATCGCATATGCGTCATAGCGAGGAACACAACAGAACACATCTTTTGAATAATTTCAGTCAAGAATAAAATTATCAGTTATATTATTTGCTTCAATAATAAAAGCAAGATGTGGGCGTGAAATTTTGATTTTATCAGCATTCTCTCAACCTGTTACATGCCCGAAGTGTCACTTATTTGCTATTTTAGCAATTAAACAAGATATTGCATGATGTAATTCAAGTAAAACATTATCATTTACCGATCTTTCATGTTTTGCCGCTGGCTAACTACAACTTCTTGCCCAAGTATTTTCAGCGGCCGTCGATTTAAACAAAAAATTTCGGCTTCAGCTCAAATAACGAGGAATGAAAGCAGGCAGTCTTTCCCTAACCCTAGGTCTGTGTCTGAATCCCATCAAAGTGCTTCGACTGCCACAATTCCTTCAGATTCGAAGAATTGAGATCATTGCGCACAAGTTTTCTCCATAATGTTGGCCCTTCCGATCATTATTAAAAAAGTAGCAGGAGTGCGATAATTAGTTCACTTGATGATTTCACATCCTCTCCTCGGCATTTCTCACTGTATAGTGCACACACTGAATTGAAGCCAGGCATCGATGTGTGTTTTGGTGTGTGTGAAGTGATATCACAGTACGCACGCATCTCTCACTGGCTCTAGTGTCCTCTGCTGACAACTTATTGTTTGCCATTTCCAATAGTAAGCGATGCACGAATGATCCATTCGAGAAGGAGCAAGTTGTCTAATTCTGTGATGTGCCATTTCGATATTAAGGCTAGATATGATTCTTCCTTTCTGGGAAACCGAAGTTCACTAGTTCTCACAAACAATGAAAGATCGCCACGTGTAATCCTCTCAGCAGCTCACCCGACCGCAGAGAGAAATGTTTCCTTCAAAAAGTTGTTGTCAAGATATTATTCTAATCTGATTATTCTAACGCCTGATTTTCGGGAGTCCGGCTTCAAGTCTCGAAACTTGAAACCGTAGGTAAACTGGTACCAAATATATTTCGATCTTGCGACTTTCCTCAATGATGAAAAATGTAGAAAAGCTGCCTTTATGGCTAAAAGTACACAAACACTCAAAAATGAATGAAACTGGAGTACTGACTGGGTCACCGAATGATGTCGATGTGCGGAGCATAAGAAGCTCCATATACCTACCAACACTAATATACAATTTAATTCTGCATCTTTCAAGTGTAGAGCTGCGACTTCTGTTAAACAGACCAGAATGCACGTCTTTTAATTCGAGCAAATTTGCGATATTCTTTCGAACATGTTTTCGTGGTGTAAATATTTGCATGTGATATTCAACAAGTCATCCATGTCATTTTTGGAAGTTTGATTTCTCGGCAAGCATGGTAACTGTGACAACTCATTAAAAATGAGTGAATCCTTTTCACGCCCCCTCCTCTATTTCAATCAAAAGACGGGTATTAGCACTTTTCCTTAACTGACTTTCAATAATGTTTTGAATTAGTTTACGTTGAGTTGACTGGGTTCTCAAAAAACATATTTACCAAAACCTTCTCGACACTTCATCTTAGTTTAAAAATAGGAGAAAAATTTGCACGCAGTGGATTTCACAAAAATTATGTACTTTTTCGATGATAGCTGTTGATTTTGGAGATAGAAATTGCAACAGCTCAATCCGTCTACGGTCAAGTTGCTACAAACGCTAAAACTATAACGTCATATTCTAACCCTAGAACGTACAAAAATAAAATATACATCTGTGTACAACGAGGTCAATTGACCTCATATTGGTTAACAAAGCATGTTATCGTAATTGGCTTGTTTATGGCTTGGTAGAATAACTAGATTTTTATATAGGACATTGAAGTTGATTATATTTATTGATATCAAATAGACATAACATAGATATAAGACCAATTAAATCTATAAGATATTATGAATTCATAATGTATCGGTATAAATAAGTTTAATGCAAGTTATGTAATAAGCTGTATATCTCTCTGATCTGATTTCTAAGCTGTATATCTGATCTCTAAGCTGATTTCACTCGTTTATTTCAATAAGTCTTATGATAATAGTTTAGCCTGATTAGTAAAGTTTTATTATTTTTTTAGTAGCCTAATTATTCATGTTGTCACAATTCTCTTTACATAATTCAAATAAACATTCCGTATTTTGAGTATTAGGCGTATAATATAAGCACACTATATACTTATAAATAATACTATTACTACTAATGTACTATCATGACAATCTTTATACAGTCCCTAACAAAAGTTTAAGACCACCCATCATTTTTTTACAAATTCGAAGTTAAAACTATTGTATCTTCTTTTTTTTCATTTGATACAAGGAAAGTAAGCACAAAAGTACAAATTAGGAAAAGTAAAAGTGTAAAAGTCAAAGATAATAAAGTTCACCTAGATCTCTCGAATCTGGTAAACAAGATAAAATACTGATTGCGTTTCCTTTTTGAACACTTAAACTCAGTCTTTGTTTCAAAAACATTAATGCTCGCGGCTCTCCGGTAGCTTCACTGATGCGATGTCCAATTGCCTTCACAAGAGCGTTCGCATCCGGACCCCATGCTCCAAACGTCTCCATTGCAATTGGACAGAAAATATATGACCTCTGTAGTTGTTCATATTTTCTCCTTTTCTTGTTTTCTGCCATAGCTGCCAAGTTGCCACCTCCTTTGCAAGATACTGAGAGATTGCTCTCTGCCAAAGTGTCCACACAGGTGAAATCCCACACTATAGGTTTTCCTTTGCACCATAGAGTGAGAGTTATTCCATCGGGTCTCTTCCCGTCATCACGACTGAGGACTTGCGGCTCCAGGATTGCAGGCAAACCGGCTGAGACGAAGGCCCTCCTGATGATGTCATTGGCTTCTGAGTGACGGATTGATCTTCCCTTGTTTAAACGACAACTGAGACCGTGGATGCCGCTCTTGTCGATATTGATTCCACATTTGCACACATGCGGGAAACATATATTAGAGCCAAGACGCAAGGAAATGGCAATTCTCAAGTGCTCGTTATTAAGCTTGAGGCCAAGACTTGAAAGAGGAAGAGCATCCAACCAAGCACCGGCTTCAGGTGAAGAAACAGAAAGAAGACGGCTCTTCCCTCTAATGTCGGTGATCGAATTGAAAAGTTCATCGAATTTGAGTTGAACTAGAGGTCGATCCCGTGCACTTTGAAGTTTAGCTTGGTCCCCTGTAGGTCGTGGTGTATGTGAGCACTGATTCTCCCACGTGGATGAAGCATCTGCGACAGATGGATCAGAATAATCCCTTCGAAGAATGTCCGATATTGCCTTTGCCACACCATGGGACGATGCGAGGAAAGCAGGCAGCGACAAATCAGAAGCTCTTCTTAGGCCGAGTCCACCAAATTTCACAGGAAGAAATGCTTGTGAGTAGGCTTGAGGTGTTAAGGAGGAGTTCAAAATGCTCTCCAGTGATTTCCTTTGCATATTGTCAAATTGTAATAATAAATGACGATGTTGGTGGTAAAACGGAAAAGTCCTCAGAAGATAGATCATTTTAGGAATACTCAGACATTTTTTCAAGATAAATAAAGCTTAATGAGCGTCAATATCACACAATGAATCCATGATGTTTTCCATCGCCTGCAATTTGTCGGAAAACAGTTTATCTGCGCTCTGATGGAATATTGGGGACCCAAGAATAGTTGCGCCAGATATACTTAATATCTTCATATCGTTGAAAATGTCGACCTGTAAAGTAGAAGTGGATCCTGTTGGGTCGAAGATCTCACATTTGGACAAGTTTAGTGATAGGCCGATTTCACGTGACATCTCTTTTATCTTAGTTAAGTCTTGAAATACTTGTTGAGCAGTTCCAATAAGACAACCATCGTCTAAATACCAACATTTTACTTCACTGCACAAATTTTGAATCACTTTTTGCATAGCCATTGAAAAAACTATAGGCCCCATGGGATCCCCCTGCTGCATGCCTTCTTGTGAATAGATCACGCTATCTTCGTAGAACAGACATGTGGGGACACTGTACATCTGCCACGTGAGGGAAAATATATGTTTGAGAGAATTCTTGATCTCAGATAAGGCGATGTATCTTCCATCTCGTGTATTTATCATGAACAAATGTTCGTATCATCTATAAAAATGTCATGAATACATGAAATGTTGTCAATCACATCAAAACTTAGTCGGGCCACCACGGCTTTGAATAACTGCCCGCAGTCTTTCATGCATAGATTCCACAAGCCGTTTGCACATGTCTGGGCGTATTTCAGTGCACCAGACCTCTCGAATGGTTGCTTTGAGGCTTTCAAGGCTTGAGGGACGACGCACAGACACTTTGTTTTTCAGTATGCACCATGCATTCTCCAACGGATTTAAGTCCGGGCTGTTACCAGGCCATTCAAGAAGTTGAATCCTTTTGTTTTGCAACCACTTGGTGACCATCCGGCTCCGATGGCACGGGGCTCCATCTTGCATGAATATCGTACAACCGGAGATGTTCATGTGAGTCATAAGCTTCTCTTTCAAGATGTTCAGGTTCTTTTGGAGGAACAAATGACAGTGCGCTCCTACCTTGAGACGACAGACAACCCCACACCATCACGAATTGAGGGTGTTTCATGGTGGAAACAACATAACGGGGATTGTACCTTTGGCCAGAAGGACGTCGAATTCTAAGACCTCTGCTTCCAAACGATTGTATTGCACTCTCATCGGACCATAACACCCTCCTCCACATGTCGGTTGTCCAGTTGATATGCCGTCGAGCGAAGGATAACCTCTTCATTCTCATTCGTGTAGTTTCTGGCGGGACGAAATGATCTCAAACCAAAGTCTTTGGTCAATCGACGAGCATCAAACGAGCATTTTGCTTACATGGATTCCCCTCGACGCAAGTTCAGTAGAGATATCTCCGGTTGTGCATTCAGGGTTCTGGACAGCCATTCGACGAATTATTCGGTCATCATGCCTTGAAGTCTTCCTGGGTCGTCCGGTGCGCTTCTTATCCATGATAGATTTTGTTGACGAATATTTGACAATGGCGTTATGAACAGCAGTCTTTGAAATGTTCAAGATACTTGCAATGAGGCGGTTTTCCCACAGTTCTCATATGCAATGATTTGAGCTCGCAATTCCGGTGTCAGTGTCTTCGCACGACCCATCGTGATGAAGATTCGTGAGTAAGTGACGTGAAAATCTATGATTTGTTGTACGTTGCATATTCAAAAATTCAAATTTTGAAATATAGATATGAACTCGAAATGAAACTTTGATTGTTCAATTAGGGAACTTCGTAAGCGCATTCGTCACATGACTCATCAGTAAGCACGAGAAAGAAATTGCATACATAAAAACATCGCAAATGCCGAATAGCATAGAAATTTGTGCATGGTCTTAAACTTTTGTTAGGGACTGTACTTCAGATAAAAAATAATCACGGCAGTCGGTATATTCCTGTGTCTATTGCTTTGTAAAGTAATATTTTGTGTTATATTTAGTAATACATTTTTGAACATTATGGTTTACGTACAAGAAAAATCACCGTTTTCCAAAATATTTTTCTTTAAAATGAACGTCGTTTTCATCACAAAAACTAGTCATTATTTTGTATGGAGCAGCTGATGCACAACCTCAAATCAGCAGTATGAGTATCACAAACCCACTTGGTGCACTTCGAGCATTTCAATTTCGTCTTATTGCGCTTAGAAGTATCACAAAATTGACAATTGCTTCTTTTGTTAGCGATGTCTGATGCGGGATGACGCATTATTCCTGACATTTGCAATGCCCATTCGGTTGTGGGATGAAGGATAGTCCCGCTAGCTCTTTGGCGTTGAAAATCAGAAATCAATGCCATTGAAAGATCATAGATGAAAGAAAATCTGGATAACACTGGTTGGTTTGAAATATCCTTCCAAAGAATGCAAGCATTCAGAGCCGAAATATCAAGCACATTGCAAAATACACCAAGGGGCCATCGGCGTGTACTAATCCTTGTTGTATAGTGACGCAGCATCTGATCTATTGCATCCACTCCTGCTTTCAATTCATTGTACTCAAGAATAATCAGTGGTTTTCGACATGAAGAATCATCTACAGTATCTGTCTGCTTCCCCGAAGAAAGTAATATCACATTTTGTTTCGTCGTGTGACATATGATACAAGCACGGCGTCATTATTGAACGCAAACTTCGACGAGTACTTCTGACGACCTCGCACACTAGTTATTTTAGGAGGCAGTTCCCGCTTGTTTTTTCGCATCGTACCAAGCAAACTCATCTTATCTTCTTTCAGCCTTCTAACGAGGGAGAGACCCACACGGATTCGGTCTCTCTCTTTTCCAAGGTAAATCTCGATCTGAAGAACATACCTGTGGGTAGAATCAACTGCTATCCAAAATTTTATCCTGAATTTTCCGGGTTTATTAGGGATATATCGGATGAAGCTGCATCGATTTCGTATAGCAAGAAGTTGTTCATCAACTGTAATCGCCTCCGTCGGATACTACAGTTTCGCGATGTTAGATTGAAACAGTGTAAATAATTCACGTATGGGTGCCAATTTGCCTGTTCGAAAACGAGCATTTCGTGTACTCTTATCGTCGAATCTCAAGAATCGAAGTATAGACTTGAAACGTTGGAAGCCCATAGTCGCTGCAAATACAGGACGACCGTGAGTATTGTTCCAAAGACTTTCGGTCGGTTCCTGCCGACCTTGATATATAACACGCAGGAAAAAAGACCGATAAATGCTTTTAGTTCATCTATTGAAATGTCTTTGAAGCCTTCACCGAGAACACGACGACCTTCGCGGTTAGTAGATAACATTATCAGTTCAAGAATGCTATCTGATATGATTAACCGAAATGAATCTTCTAATGATTGTATCCTCTGTACTGCGTATCGTGTAGGTCCTCTCTGATGTCTAAGCACATCCTCAGCCCTGTTACGTCCTTGAGAATTACCAGGTCGCGAAGAAGACCATTCCTCACCATTTTTATCGATGTACGTCGATCTTGTTTCAGAGGTATTATATACATGGTCATTGTCAGAAGAGTCTGATTCATCAGAGTCACTATCAACTTGCAGTTGTTCACTATTTTCTTCTTGAACTGACTCGCCATCACTTTCACTTTCATTGCTCAAAACATAGTCTTCGTCACTTTCCAATATTACGGCAGCAGCCCGTTCAGCAGTGAAAGTACGTTTCATGTCAGAATCGAATGAGTAAATGACTTTGGCATGGAATAGTATAGATGAGGAATAGAACAATATCATTCTCTGTCTTCGCTTAGTCATAATTGTGTCTAATAGAATCACATGATCAGTCAAGATCACGTGCAGTAGAAACGGCATCTGACGTTCATAAGCTGCAGAGTGCTGACATCACACTGTTCTTGATACTCTTTTATGCTATGTTGTGACTCATGAGGTTTTTTATCAGCAAGGCAACGACATTTTAGACTGATGAATTGAAAACAATTGCAAGATGCAGCCAATCTTCATTGCTTCTATAGTGTGTCATATTTATCGTTGACACTTCATTCTATTATATTAAATTTCCAATTGCGCGTAGTAAGTCTTCAAGACTACAGTTCCAAAATTACACTTTCATAGCACTTCAATGCTAATTTTCTAATGAGGTCAATTGACCTCATTGTACCTAAATGTAGTTATCCTATTATCTCAACAATTGAAAATCAGTTTCTCGCAAAATTTTGTGATACTGTCATATCAGAGGAAATAATCAAAGTCAAGGAGTCTGGGATAAATCCTGCGTTTATCAAGCTCAATGCAAACGATTGAAAATTGAAATTAGGTCAATTGACCTCATTGTACGTTCTAGGGCTAATGATAATCCTTCACATACCACCTAAATTTCGCTGAAATTCAATCGATTATATGTCTTCCAATCATGTCGCACAACAACGTGCCATACACCATTCGACAGCTTGTATTCTCAGTGAATAAAGGACCTAGCATAATCATGAAAGGTTGAGAAAAATCCTTTAGACATGATGACTCTCTTTATTCGCAAGTGCGAAGGCCTTTCAGCCGTCACCGACGGTCATCTTCAGACGAATGACTTTCAGCAATGAGTGCATTACACGGAGAAAAATCCACAATGCAAGCAAATTCCATGCACGAATAATAAACTAAGAACACACAAGCTAAAGGCAAAAAAATCACGTTTATTGAATCAGTTAGTCCCAATAATGAGAGTCGTGGGACAAGAGCACAGATCATACAAATAATACTATTAAAAATTACAAACAAAACAAAGAAAAGTCAAACTCATGAGTCAATGAAAAGGAAGTCTCTCGCTGGAAAAAGTTGACAAGCATCGTCAGAGTGAAGAACCATCATTAAACAACATGTTCATGTATACAAAGAAACTGTTACTTCGCATCATCGTACGACAAATAGGCAAGCGAAATTTGTTACTGACACACATAACCTGAGGACTATACAAATGAAGAAGATGTTCCTCCTCATCCACAATTTTCCTGAAAAGTTTATAACTTAAAATCAGTCGTCGGTAAGTCAGTGGGACAAACATAGGACAATCACATTTCGGTCTACATACAATGCAGTGACATCTGTTTTGAAAACGTTCCAACAAGTTGGAAGAAGATATCTGTAAATAGACAAAAAGAGGCGAACAATACTCTAAAATGCTTCTAATGCACGAGAAATATATATCAATAAGAAACTCGTTAGAAATAACGTTCTTTAGTTGCCACAAAGCGTGAATCTTTCTGGACGCTTTCTTCAAAATTTCAGAGACATGACAAATCCAATAATGAAGATGAAACATGATACTAACACGATATGATAAGCAGTGTAGAAGTCAAGTGACGTAAAATAAGAAGACAGAAGAAACTGCCGTTATGGGAAAGACTAGAGAATCCATTAATTACTGAGGGCGTGCTTGCTGTGGCTTGAGGACTGCAGGTTCTGTGTCCATAATGCCTCCTTGACGAATCTTTTCCTCCAACACTGCTCCTTCTCCAGAACCGTCATGCCACAAAAGTTGATGTTGTGTGACATTCTACCATCTTGAACTACAGCAGAAAGTTCTCTATGTAGGGCACGTCGAAAATTATTTCCTGGGTCTGTACGAGTCTTGACGTAGGGTCCACTTGAAATGAGGTCCCTAAGCTTTGTCCAACTCATTTTCAAACTCCACACATATTTGGGCTCGCCGGAACTTCATAAACCGAATATTCCGCTACGGCCCATCATCAGTTTGGTTGGAGGCCTTTTCTTCTCAATATCCTCTCTCTTGGCGGACATCATGAAGCCATATACTAGTATTCATGATTCCTTCGTACTGAACTCTTCACATGTTACAAGCAGACTACGTGGCATTGAGTTGAGTGATGGACTTTTTGTGTCCTTGGATGTTGAATCCCTTTTCACCACCGCTGCAATTGGTCCCACTATCGGCGTGTTCTGCGACTTGCTTTCAACTGACACTCACCTCTCCAACAGAACCAAACTCTCTGTCGACGAGATAGTCAATCTGTCGAGATTGGTTCTAACATCATGTTGCTATGGAAGAAAGTCTGAGACTTGCAGCAGCCAATCCCTGTATGGCAGGTTTTGAAAAAGAAGCCAAGATAGCGGTTACCAATTCCGGTCATTCTTTTCCCAACGTGTAGCTACGATATGTGGACGACGTTCTTGTGGTTTGGGAGAATACCGAGGACGTGAACTCTAACATCAGTTTCACATGTGAGAAGTGAGCAAAGTGGAGAACTACCACTCCTCGATATCCTGATAGAACGACAGGAAACAGGCTTAGTCTTCGCAGTCTATGGAGAGTCCACTCACACTGGGAGGTATCTTCACCGCGAATCTGCGTATCCTACATACGTCTTCAAAGGTCTCGTACGAACTCTCTCAACGAGACGTACAAACATCTGCTCTCAACAAAGCGTTAAAGAGGAGAAAAAATAGAACATACGATCCTTAAGAATGAACGGATTTTCGGACTGCGAGTCTCGTCATTGGGTGTCGCCGGTTCCCAAATCCAAGAATGAGGATCAAGCGTGCAAGCTTCAGAGCTCTCTCCCTTATGTGCGAGGTGTTGGTATTGACGTGGCGATGAAACCTCCTACCACACTACACAGCCTGGTTGAGAAGCGACCTGTCCCAGCAACAACTTTAGGTGCTGTTTACCACTTGCCTTGCGTGCAATCTTCCTGCCTTCCTGCAATTGGAGCTACGTGAGTGAGACATAAAGAACAATCGAAGAGAGAAAGAAAGAAAGAGCACAAAAGAGCAGATAGACAAGCAGACATCGAACACTCTGAAGTGGAGAATCATGTTTTTGAGATCGACCACAACATCAACTTTAGTGGCATGAAGGTTCTGAAGAAGGAATTGTGTTGGAGGAAAAGAGTCGTCAAGGAGGCATTATGGACACGGAACCTGCAGTCCTCAAGCCACAGCAAGCATGCCCTCAGTAATTAATGGATTCTCTAGTGTTTCCCATAACGACATTTTCTTCTGTCTTCTTATTTTACGTCACTTGACTTCTACACTACTGATCTTATCTTGTTAGTATTATGCTTCATCTTTATTATTTGACTTGGCCTTTGCTCTGATGGCTATGCCTTTAGCCTGTGTGTTCTTAGTATATTATTCGTGCATGGAACTTGCTTGTATTGTGAATTTTACTCAATGTAATACGCTGAGTGATGAAGGTTATTCGTCTGAAGATGACCGTCGGTGACGGCTGAAAGGCCTCGCATTTGCGAATAAAGAGAGTTTTATATCTCAAGGATTTTTCTCAACCTTTCTTGTATTCTCAGTTTTAAAATAAGCTATGATAGATTTGCATCCATAATCGCATTTGCTGAGCAGTGCTCAAAATATGAAAATCGCTGAATTCACAAATTGTAACTTTTCAATAAGAAAACATGATAACGAATCAGGAAAAGGATAGCGAGCATTTTCTGAGCTCTCTTTTGACATACTGGTCATGAAAATTGGTGAACTAATAAAAAATTAGTGATACCGTGAATCATCACAAGATCATGACTCTTTGGCTGAATATGTTTTACTCTCGGTTATTCATCAAACGTCTTCAGAATCCTTGCGATGTATGGAATGCGAACATGAAGGTTTTAATTGCGATAAGAAAAAATTAAGCCGTTGCTGCTGAATATGACGTATTATTGAAAATGCACAAATTTTCGAGGTCAACCTCTTCGTTCAGGTGCGACAGTTACAATGCAAACCAGCGATACATGCGGCTCAACCTTCAGCACTAAAGTAATTGGCAGTGCAAGGGATCAAACGTCCTTGAGGATCCTAGAGACGGTGAAGATCCGAGAGCGAAGACCATCCATCAACTCGCGCCAGGAACGGGAGGAACTTAATGACCTTGCATTTTAGTTCCTTGTTTATTTATTTATTTTATTTTCTTTGCTTGTTCTTTGATCGTTCATTCGCTCACCTACCTTACCTGTATCATCTACTTGTACATATCATTGCTACATAAAGTGTATTCTTGTACATTTTCTTAGCTACATTTGTATGCATGCCTGTTGTGTCGCTTGTCGTTTTAGATTGCTCTATAGACATGTTTGTGCACTTTGCGTCCTGTGTCAGCTGTTGACCATGTGATCATCAGCCGATAGCTATTCACTGTCACTATCGCTGGTTTGCATTGTAACTGCCGCACCTGAACGAAGAGGTTGACCTCGAAAATTTGTGCATTTTCAATAATACGTCATATTCAGCAGCAACGGCTTAATTTTTTCTTATCGTAATTGTTGATAATGCTGCTAAAGGAAAACTTTGATATATTGAAATGCAGGTTTTATTCAAATACGTTTGATAGGTCTTTTTCAAACTTCTTCTAAATCTTTTTTCATAACCAACAAAGTGCACAAACATGCAAAGTAAACAATCTGCTGTCAATGTGAGAGTGTCAATTGTCTTGCTTTGAATCTTTGTTCACCTTGCTTTACAAGTGGTTTGTGTACTATTGTGGCAGAAAAAAAGAAGAAGTTTGAAAAACGACAAAGTCCATATGAGATTTCTAGAATGTCCAAAAGTCGCAAACTTTGAATTTGTGAGAGCACAATCACTACATTCCCGTTTCCTCAGGGGGCGAATCTCTTCCTTTCTCTTGTCCTGGTTCGAAGCAACTTGCCCTTCACTGCTGGACCAAACTGCTCTGATGGCATTCATACAGGTAGAATCACTCTGCTGAAATCAATGAAATTCCTCCGTTACCATTCGCTATAGGGATCAACAGTTTGAAAACATAATTCAGCAACAGTCGTTGTGTGAAGTTTGAAGATGACGTCTCAATTCTTCATTTGCATCGACAGAATTCTGATGATCAACTGTCAGATGAACTTATAGACGAATCAACATGGCCGATAAAGTCCCTGAAATCATAGGTCATAAATTTCAAAAGAAATTTTTCTCTGAATCTTCCTGAAATGACGGACAATAACAACGGAACAGATATTCCTTCAGTGACTTCAACTAGCTGCTTGGACTTACGATCGACGATCGCCTGTCATGGTCAACACATACCGATTTAACATTACGAAAATGCGGGTTAGAGTGTTCATGCTGCACGTTGTCAAACAAGCTGATAATAATAATAATAATAATGAAGCGTTTATTTCTCAAATTGAAAATCATTCGTTTCACAAAGATAAGGTACCATAAAAAACTGTTTGTAGCATACAAAGTTAAAGAAAAAATCTCACGGCAAGTCGGTGAACAGCAAATTAATTCAGAAATACTGTCTTTGACTATTTATATTTAGATAACTAATGTCTTAAGTTGAAAAGCTCGCAGGCCATAGGGAAAAATGAATTTGAGCGACGAGAGGTAGAGCAGAATGGCAAGGAGAAGTGTTTCGTATGAGGTAGGCGATGAGGCAATAGATGTTGCAGCGGATGATTCGATGACATGCATTTCGCTAAAAACTTACAAATCAAGTTATTGCGGCGAAGTTTAAAGTCAAGAATGATCCGACATGTACAAAGCTCATCACAAATTATGCGATGAGAATGTCTTAAAAGTTGGTCAATTCTAGAAGATGTGCAATACTGAAGATGCCAATTCTTCAACTCTGTGAACACAGTCTACCCACCACAGAATTAGACAGGTCATTTCTTCTTCTGTTTTTACTAGAAAGGAAGATTAGGAACATGTAAGGCCTCAGCCACACTGAAAGTAAAGCAAGCACGAACATCCCGAGCAAACGCGACCAAATATCTGTCCGCAAGTATCAATCGCTCTGTTTTGCTTTGTTCACTGTGTGGCTGCAATGATGACTTTATATTTGTTGCAAGACGCTTTGCTCGGAAGCGCTTGGAATAGCCGCAGTTGGACTGAGGGCTGCGAGCTTTTTCAAGCGTTTCCGAGCAAAGCGTTTTGCAGTACGTAAGTTTTAGTAGGCCTGTTTAATATTTCTATGATTCGATTCGACTCAAAATTTGACGATTCACAAGTCCCCAGTTATGTTTTCGCTACAAGCCCTAGCTCAAGTGGGGAACTGCATCAACATTCTGAGCAATGCGATGCTTTGCTTCAATTCTCCGCTACGATCACACCTTTGTCGTTTATACCAAACATTTTGTCCTTGGCAGGCTACGTCATCAAACATGCGAGTATTAGCCAATAGGCCTAAATGAAGGAAATGCCAAGTAATGACTGAATCATGACAATGTCATGTGGTAGTTGGCAGAGCCTTAACTGCAATGTCTTTCTCTTAACATATTGGTATCAAGTGTACTTTATATCGTCACAGATTTCAAACCCACCGAAAGACCAACAGTAAGCCTAATACATTATGATGCATTTGTATTGTGTGTATCTTGTTAGCATCCCACCTCATTAACAGGTTGCATTACCTCATTGTATTCATGTTCAACATCTCCTGACAACAAGTTTTAATGCTCCTAGTTGACCGAACGACTGCACTGTAAATTATACTGTAGACCGACAATTATCCTACAAAATTACTGACAAAATCAATCGACGATTGTAACCTCCAATATGCTGCGATATCCGACGAATTTGTAGGTCATCCACCGACATTGAAACAGATGCTTTGTATGCAAATTAACTGAACAAGGATTCTTGAATATTGATTGATTTTTTCGATTAGTGATTGCTTTGCTTTTGGGCAACCTGTAGTATTGTGTGGCAAAACCATGATTTTGATAAAATTTAAGCTATAAGTCATTGATATTCATTTTGTCGCTTTTTGTCAGATATTGTAAGTGTTCAGTGGCAATCATCCTACAAGAACTAACAATAACCGACAGAATAGATTTTGTAGGATAAATGTCTGTCAATTGTCAGTCAACGGTTTACAGTGTGGTGATCATGTTGATATTGAGCAGAGTAAAAAGGTAACTCCCATTTGTTTCACAATCGAAGTTCTATTAAAGTTAAGTTTCAGAATTGCGACAAGTACTTCGGAGTCCTTCAAAGGTCGATAGAACTAGGAGCTTCTTTGTTCTCTCACTGCGACTGTATATTGTCTACTTTGAATGTTTGTGTATACTTTAGCCGTAATTAATGAGAAAAAATGTTGAAGTTTTAAAAAGAACTATTGAACTTGCGTATATGAACAAAACTTTGCATATTCGCTCTCCTTACATTGCAAGGTTTCTGAAGATACCAAACATAAACATTTTACATTATCGTCAGAGGCATTGTGTATGACGGCAATAGCTCAATGATGGCAATTTTTACCAGACTTTTGTTCTAGACAGAGAACAATCTGACTGGAATTGCTTCACAGTGTGATGTAATTTGAGCAAATCACAATGCAGCTTCGAAAGTGTATCGCAGAAAACTGCAAAGCAGTTCCAATCTCAAGATCACGAAATTCCCGAATTGGAATATTGATGCAAGTCTTCTGATGATTCCTCAAATTCATTTGCTGCTAAGGAAAGGTCAGGTCTGTTGGTCATGTCAAAGCACTCCCTCAAGCGTGACTTATTTCAGCCAATATCATCTTTGCACTTGCATGTACATGCAACATGATTACTAATTAGATGTCAAAACTCAAGCATATTTCGTATATAACAGTGCTTGTTTTTCAACATCTACAGACTCATCATAGTTGCTGCTCGCAGACTATTTCTGGACGATACTGCGTCGTAGATTGAATAATACATAAAAGTGACTCACGTTGGAAGCCATGTACATTCGGAAACATGCGGGCTCGCTAATGAATGGATGTCAAGGTTTAAATATAGTAGGCACTGTCATGTAACGAGTTCATCCATAATTTTTTCTCCTTTAGCTGTACACACAGTTTATTCAAAAAGGTCAACCTTTACCACTCTCTTCTTTGCTTATTGTAATCTTGCCACAAGCTGAAATATCGGTTAGAATAATAAATCATCTTAGTATCCGCACAAGGTTATTTCTTCATCACGCTCCCATTCCGGATATGAGGATCACCTGATTTATTTAGCAAACATATTGTTCTCAGAAGGACTATCATCTTTTTCTAAAAATATTGAAAATCAAAACATTTAAGTTAACATAGATTTTGCAGAACCAACTGAAGATTTAGATTTAATTGTCGAGCTCAAGAGATGCCATGTTAAATAAATTAACAGCTTTGACATCAAAATTGTCGATTCTAAAAAAGATGATGCAAAAGTTGAATCCAGCACGGCTTAACGATCCCAATGCAATTAAACATGCTCTCAATATTTTCATAAGATGCTGATCGAAGCAAAGTCATCTAATATCAATATGGTATCTCAAGAAACCAAGTTTTTGAAAAATGTGGAATATGAATTTTAGTCTGCTCCTTTTAGAAACAAGATGACCCGAGTTGGCAAAAAGGATTATCATCTTCGGAAAGAGCACACGACAATTGGGTGCACACTAAGTTTGAGAACGATTGAATGACAGGTGCAACGAAATCAGAGGATGCTCTAGGAGATGAAGCTGATATGTAGGTATAAAACAGAAAGAATATTGTTGATTCAGAACAATTTGTATTTATCACATACATGGCAAAATCCATTCAGCTACTTTATAATCAAAGTTTCCCAAACAGTCAGCTGATGTTTCCAAGTGAGGACGCAACTCAGTATTTCATTATGCTGTTTACATGCACATTGCGATTTCAAAAAGTTGAATGCCTTGATTATTGCAATTGCACTAACTTTGACAACATACAGTGCATAATCTGCGTGTTAAATGTAAAATGTAATGAAAACGCGTTAGAATTTCACTTAATGCTCGTATGCTGTTGATCGATGTAGAGCAACAATGCTGTTGTAATTACGTCATCATTATGTCAATATCAGAAAACATTTTTGTTTTAAGCAAAGACGACAATGTAGCAGTTTCTGTTGCATAATTTGTTTTCTAACTTCATTTATGCCAGATATTGTAAACTCAAGATATTAGGCAAGACCATAGAGGTAGGACTTTCTATGGTCTATGGGCAAAACAGACGATCGTTTACTATACGTGATATTTCTAGGTTACTTGTCTAGATCGAAAGATCTCGTAAATTGCAAAATATACGAGCAGGTTTGACTCGTCAAGAGCGAGTTCTGTCCCTTCAAGATTGATAGTGCTACTTCAAAGTGAAACAGTCTAAAAAGGTTTGCGCCATTGCCTCTTCAAGTGCATTTTTGTCGGCATGAACGTGTAAACTGCTGTTCTCTACCAAATCAACTGCAGCAGCACCGTTTCAAGTGCAAAATAAAACAATGAAAGCAATGATGACGCAGCTTTTTCATTATTCTCTTTGCCTGTTGAACCCTGTAGTCATTCAAATTGTTTACAAATAATAACTGACAAAGACTAACACTTCTTGCATAAAGACATTTACTGACTAATAGATGTACAGGTACGTGCACAGTAAAAACAGGCCTCATTCTTCGTTTTCTAAGGGACTGATATTTTTCGACTGAACTTGGGAAATGGAGGAATGAATTCGGATGCTCAACTATCTGCAGCTGCAGATCACCATTGATTGATTTGTCTTAATTCCCGTCAAATTAATGATTTGATTTTATAATGTTAATTATGGCACATTGCATTTGAAACAGGAACGCTTCACCTCATTTCGGCAATTCTGCTGTTGGAATGCCAGCGATGAAATCGAAACATCAATGCTGCGAGCGGCTATTTGATTCTCCAGTTGAAATGTCTATATTTAATATGAAACGGATGATAACGTGCATAAACCTATATAACGTCATCTGCTTTGCGGATTCACTTATGACCATAGACATCCGACGTTTCACTTCGTTAGTGAAATTGGACTGAAATTACTGAAACATGCGACATCTGTAGATTCTTGCCGCAAAGCAATATATTGCAACTAATTTGACAATAATGCTTTATATCAAAGAGAAATGATAACAACCGTGAATCTTTACGAAGAGCAATGATAAGCTGCTGACACCAAACCCTGAAGCAGCCATCGTTAAGGTGCCGTTGTCCTCACAGCGCATGTCCACGGCGGAGCAGTTTTTTCTATGTTCATGTCCGTTCTACACTGTTGAGCAAAATGGTCCGTCTTGAAGGTATGAAAAGGTCCGTATAGTGACCGTAAGTTAAAATGACTTGAAGTATTTTGGACCGGTTAAATGGTCCTAACTTACCTTCAGATGCTTGCCCATACTACTAAACTCAATCATCAGTTACCAATTTGTCAGAAGGACAAGTTGTTTTACAACTCTTCGGCTGATTTGTCAATTTGGTTGTCAATCAGTTGCAAAATGTTTTCAACTAAAATTGCCAATGAAAATAATAACCTTCTATTTCTTCTAGAGATTTTCCCAGTTCTGATCATCATTTGATGAATGTGTATTCTCTCCTTAATAGACAGAGTCTTAGGTGACTTTGTCTGTCATTTCAATTTTCAAAGGAGGTATTTTGACATCTGTGAAACATGCACACGGCATTACTTACAAGTTCATTGGACCCGTTTTCTCTTTTGTACGTCAAATGCGGACCCATCTGATTTTGGACTGCATTTGTTATTTCGGACCATTATTTGTGCCATTTAAATACGTACATGTACCTTATCCAGATTTTATACGAAAGTTCCAGCATCTTTCAAACTTCCAGTCAGAACCTCTTTTTAACTTGCTCCTGGTATGCATCTTTCTAGCAATATCTTTTTACATTACTCTCCATAATTAGTTATTTTCCGGTCGTATCTTGACAAATCATTTACAAAGAATTTGCAATTCAGAAAATGTGTCTGATAAATTTCGAACCCTTGTTATGCGGACCATCTTGCCTAACAGTGCAGTC
>CAJQUW010011787.1:0-152080 GCA_907163375.1 Prostheceraeus crozeri | reverse complement strand
CATCTCAATGAAAATACATGACTGAAAAACAATTTCTTGAAGAAGTATTAGTCGAGTGTTGTCTGAAGCAATACTCAGTGCTTGACCTTTAACGGAGAAAAATAAATGTCGGGTACAGCGGACTTATGATTTGACTACATAATAACAGACATTATGTATACAATAAACTTGTTCAGACACAGTTAGCAGATAGACACAAATACATCTCAACATATTCCGAGAGTGTGAAAAGTTAAAAAATAGACCTCAACAATTTTAAGTTAAAAAAAGGCATGCAACAAACTGTTCATACTAGGATATTTTAGAGCATACATGACCTGTCACGGAATTCAGGGATAAAATATTTATTATGATATTTTTGGATACTATATTTCATAGGAAAAGTGATTCAAGACAATACAAAAGGTGACTCTGGATCCAAAATTGTATGTACAAAAATAACTGTCAAAAGAAACTAAATGCATTTAATGACCTCCAGTACACATGTAGTGAAGTATATACAGTCCGTTTCATAAAAAGTGGATCATCCTAAAATTTGACTAAATAAAACATAAGTATGATACAGAAAGCATTTTTCATGTTATTTCATGTCCCTAATATATTTAAATGTCCTTCTATAATCTGATAAGCTATGATACAGTAACGGTTCTTAAGAAGCTAATATTTTGTGGCCCTACCCTTATTGTCAATGACATTACCAATTCGTCTAGGCATTGATTCGATGATATCGTTGATTTTTGACTGATCTAACTTTCTCCACTCTCTTTTTAACAGTAACGTAGGTTGTGATACGCCATCTGTAGGTAGCAGTGAACGACGAACGTTACGTTTTAGAATACTCCATACATTTTCTATGGGATTCAGATCAGGAGAACGAGCTGGCCAAGATAATGTCCTAAGCCCTAATTGACACTTGCATAAGTTGACTCCACTACTCCTGTGACACGTAGCATTATCATCCATAAATAACCAAGTCGATGGATCACCAAGTTGATCTGTCATTTGGCCAATGTTCATTCGTAAAACATTCACATAGCGTTCAGAATTCATGGTTCCTTGCTGTATGTGAAGTTCAGGGCGGCCATTGGTCAAAATGCCAGCCCAAATCAGTAGAGTCGCACCACTTTGTACCCGGGGACGATGTAAATGTCTCGGAATTTCCTGATCAGATTTTATCCATAATCTCAATCGACCATCACTATCCTTCAGACGGACTGATGCCTCATCAGACCAGACAACCCGATCCCATTGATTTCGCCAGTGACAATGACTCATTGCCCATCTGAGACGTCTTTTTGTATGCTGATCTGATAATTCGATCTGAGAGGGCCTCTTACAGCTCTTGAAATTCGACTCAATAAGTCTTCTACGAATAGTGGACTTGGAAATAGACGAGACTAGTGCAGCCATCTCAGTTAACGAGAGACTTGGATCAACTTTAACAAATCTCAAAATTAGGCGGTCTCTACGTTTGGATGTTTTGCGTGGACGGCCAGAGCCCTCTTTACGACAGAGTCGAAAATCATCATTATGCCATCGATGCACATTTGTGTAAGGGACATTTAGTCGCTTGCTTGTAGCTCGCAAAGAAAACCCTAGTTCTAGCAAGGCTGACACTTTGTCTTTTGTGAATGCGATCTCGTTATTGTTCATTTGTGCTTTGTATTGTTTTCAACCGGTAAGAGATAGATTTCTAGCTGAAAGCAATCAGGAGTGCTGCCAACACCACCGCAACGAAGTCAGGAAGCTATGGAACATGAAGTCCAGTTAATCACATGTAGCAGTTACATTATTGTTGATGAATAATGGTGCTATACTGGCTCTGATTGACCGATTTTCTTTATTTTTGTTTTGCTTGATAGCTTTTGGCTTGTAGAACAACATATTACATAACAAAGGAAACAAATGTAATTTTATAGGAGTGAGGTATGATTTTGTGTAACATTGCTATATGAAGATCAAATTATCTGCTACTTTTTTATCTATAACAGGAAAACAACTTAATATTCATGCTTGAAATTTCCAACAATGATATTAGTAAGCACAACTGACATATCTTCCAAATTTCAGAGAAATTCGTTCAAGTTTGGCGGAGTTAGACAAAGTTGAAGTTAAGGCGATGTTTAAGGGTGATCCATTTTTTATGAAACAATCTGTAGTAATGAAAACAACTTTGGAAAAATTGCCCTCAGTAAATTAGCAGTAATGATTAGTCCTCCGTTTATCAGTTGGGTCCTCTCCTCAGCAGTTGTTCATCTACACTTGTCATGTTATAGCAATGTTTGACCACTAACATTCTGAATCGAAGCAATCTTTTTCAATGTGTCCAAATCTGGATTTCGCGTATTGAATGAATCGACTTTTCTTTATCTCTTTCCTTTGGCACGTCATCGGTCTTGGATTTCGAATCGTGAAATCAATGGCTGATGCACTATCGACTAGACGTTCCCGATTCTCAAGTGTAGTTATTGACGACAGAAGAATAAAAGTTGCCGAAATGAAGGCTAGCAAGCATTTCAGATCATCACTTTGAATTAGTTGCTGCACATTTTCTACTTGACGACGCTGACTCTGGATCCACAGAGATGAGAAATCGTTTACGTCATTGTAAAATTCAACATTAAGGAGAGCGGGTAATCTAAGTTTCACATCTGGTGAAAAGGGGATTCGGTGGAAGAGGTAAATCATGATACATTTGTTTCAACAGGGTCTTTGGGTCACAAAAAAGCAATGCATCATTCATAACTCGAAATTTTGCTGAGGAAACCGCTTTGCTCAAGAAAGCAACACGTATCGAAAGAGTAAGGACATTGGTTTTCCAACATCATTTGCCAGGTGCCTCCCTTGCACATCAATAGTTTACAACACGAAAGATAAAAAATGAAGAAGTCATTAATTAGCTGTTTTTAGGATTTCTTATGTGTTAGGTATAACACTTAACGAAATCCAAGGTTAGGTCATCCACCCAGTTCTGCACCTTGTTAAAATCCAAACAAGAAATATACTATCTGCTGCCGGATGCCTAGAATTAGACTCAATAGATACAACCGGCCGCAAGTAAAACGAATCTGAAAATTTCAGACCGGTCACATCTCTATTTCTATTCAAATCTGTGATCGGTTGCAAGTATACTGATACCAGTTGCCGGTCTAGTTCGATCAAAAACATTTCGGATGAAAGACTGCTCATTTAGTAGATTTCTGCTTTTCAGTCAGTTTAGAACTATTTCATAACCGGAATAGAGATGAAGCATGGTGGTGTGTGCTTAACGCTCGCTGATAGGATTCTTATCAGAACATATTCATATACACATGTACATTGCTCCTATATGACAATGAAACTTAGATTATAATCAAGCTAAATATTTCTCAATTTTACTTTTTTAACCTGCATTGATTTTCACTGCATTCCGATTTTTATGGCGAAATGTTTTTATACGACACAACATTTAGAAGTATGTCCGAAGACGACGTCAGATGGAAGTCAAAAATTATATGATACGTGTATTGCTGCCATTTTTGTTTTTGTTAATTGTTGTCTGTCTCAGCTAAGTCTACTTACACAGTAGACGCTCATAAAATCAGTCCAGTAATTAATGTGCGTGATGATTTTTGACTTGTTAACTTCTGCATGCGTGACATAAATTATTAATGAAAATAAAGAGCACAATTTTGGTAAATAAAAGACTCCATGAATACTGATAAACTTACATCAGTAAAGGCACCCGGCGAAGGTGAGAGGTTGAGCCATGTGAGATTTAGATGAAGGGAACCAGACTTCACATCTTCCAGGTGTAGCCACTGTAAGAGAAGAAGAGTCAGCTGATTACAGACAATTTCTAGGGTTCACAGTGCAAAGTAGCAATCGCCCGCATGTTGTCGAAGCAGATATGAGGGTTACAATGCCCACATACGATCAATGATAGCGTCGGCAAGAAAAGTAGGATATTGGCAGCTACTCGAATTGTGTCAACTAGTGTTATATCACTAAAAACTGTCTGGATGTTACGCAGTTCATGGTAAAAACATCTGGCGTTTAAACTTGAAGTGCATTGAAGCATCATAAGCAATGACGTGTTATTGGTCTATGGAAACGACATTGTGCAACACATCATGATGATTATGGTATGGTTTTCTCTCGAAAACTTAAATTCCTGTCATTGCGCACCAATGGCAGAGAATTCATAAGAATTCTATCAGAATTACTTAGTGAACAAAAGCATATCATGATAACATCACAACAATAAAAAGCATCTTGAATGTTAGATGTATCAAAATGTTCCTGATAGAATCAACTCTAGTTGAGTTATATATTTGACAAGTTCATACATGCATGTAGATTCGTATTCGCAAATATTAGCATATTTTATTACTTATATAGTCATACATTTTCTTCGACTTCGTCATCGCTGAAGCTAGCAGCAACATAGACAGTGGAGTTTGCACCGAACCGACCTTATCGTTAAGATACGCAATTAGCATATGAAGTGAAGCTTTAACTCAGAGAAGTTCTGATATACTTCGTCAGTTACACTTATAAGCTTCGTATCGTCTTTGCGAGCACTAAGACAGTGAACTTCAAATATTCTCAAACTATTATCTAATTTTCGTGATAAATTAAAAGCTTTTCTTTAACCGATGTGTACCATAAACACTGCGAAAATAAAGAAGTTTCAAGTCTTCAAGTTGTACAGCATTTGGACATAAACGACTATAAACCGCTTCCTGATTTCATAACAGTCCCGCACCGCAGGATTAAATGAAACCAGCGTGCGATTAGAAGGCAGAAAATTCACATGAACAAAAACACATATTGAACATATAAAGCACTGATGGCGGCTGTTTTCTTTAATGTCCTGATAGACGATGAAACGCAAATCAATTAGCGAAGCTAATGAATTAGCAGTACCAGATGTAAAAATAGGCGCAGTTTAAAAAAAACTCCGCACGTCTTCGGATACATAGTTCTAAACTGTAATTCTGATTATTTTGCTACAAGGTTTTGACTGCTATCTAAGGGCTCAGAAGAAAAATTGGGTGAGAACGCTTGGCTATTACGGGTCTCTATGGAAGGCGTGACAATTTCACTTACGTGTGCATACTCTCTCCGCTTTATGGTTAATCATGATGACCTACTGAAGCTTCATAACTGACCGTTGAAGCTTCGGAAAATGAGACATGTCATGAGGACACCTTGGAGCATCATGTTGACCAACTGAAGCTTCATAACTGAACCTTGAAGCTTCGGAAAGTGAGACATGTCATGAGGACGCCTTGGAGCACTATGTTGACAAACTGAAGCGTCAGAAAGTGAGCTTTGCAGTTTCATAAATGATTTAGGAACCAATTGGAATAAGTATGAGATAAGTGATAATGATTATGAGGGCGCCATTGGGAATGGGAAAGGAATCCCAACACTCTTGACCCAAAATTTTAGTCATTCAATGAAATGTTGGGAAAATTGAAAAGAAGTAGCGACGAAGGAATTCCTCATTTACATAGTCTCCGCGGTACAATGGTTAAGCATTTGGCTTTGCGATCTTTGGATGGTGTGGTCGATTACCGAGTGTCATGGGCAGCCTGCTCGGAAAGACATTTGTACCGAGAGCGTCACAACTCCATATTATAACAAAGTTTGACAATGTCATCACCTTCCAAGCTCCCAGTAGAAGAAGTGACGTCAGAACTTAATCTTTTCTATTTATTCAAATTATTATCGTGCATTTTGTTTGGGACATCCCGCAACCATTCGGCTGGGATTCGACAGCAGATGAGATGATGGACAAGTCATGTCAGTGTCTCCAACCCACTCCCCATCCCCCAATCCGCGGAACAGTTTACCGACTATAAAAATGCGAAGTCCAGGCGGTTCATTACAGCCCTTGAGGGTACCTTTCGTATTCTCAAGGTAATTGTTGAGGGAGTGACAGAATTTTGGACTCACGTGTCTTTTCTGAAAAAAACATTTGTTCAGGAACAAGAAAAGTCACACACGAATTAAAACCTACTATCTGATGGAAATAGGACTTCAAAAGCTTGTTTTGATATTGATTTGGACAATGATGGCCGCAATCAAATGCATACTTAGCATGACTGCGTGCCACATTGAATATCTTCGAATTGAATTTTCAAAAATTTGTGAAATTTTGTCGGTACATGGTTAATATCAACAGGACACTTGATGGCTCACGCATCGATCTGATAACGTGCACAGGTTGTGCGTGAAATACATAATGACAAGAATGTGACACTTTAATATTATCCTTTGCCGAGTAAGTTGAAGTTTTGATAAAACGTCTACGACGTACTCAAGTATGACATGGTTCGTATTGCTGATCTGACGTAAGTACGAGTAAATCTAACGGTAAAATTCCACGGCGAAGTCCAGTATTTCTAGTTGCTACATCTGCCTTTGTATGAGAGAGTCACATTTAAGCATGAGAAAATGAACTTGTACATATCATTTCATATATACCTATTATTTTTTACTATAAGCACATTTATATTCCAGAGTGCAAGATTGTTATGAAATCAACTGAAATTCAGATGCATCCCAAGATATAATGTAAACTGCATGCAGACTTTGTGGTAAAAATTAATTCAATTCGTTTGCCAGGTATGTCATTTGTACACAAAGCTCACGCGAAAATTAGCACTTTTAAGGGTCCTATGCCAAGATGGTAAATAGTAAAAAATATCTTAAACAGACTAACTGGATCCCCTGAGGATTTTACGGACAATTGGCATCACTGATTTAACATGGCATGGATTTTTGATCGACCGTTTATCGAGGAAATTGAAGACGATATGTCTTGGCATCCAAGGCGACTGAGAGTCCAGTTTCATGAGGAAGTATCGGGCAATCATTTCCCGAAAAATATACATTGTTATGGAGCACCTTCTACATCCCGTACTATATTCGAGCGTAGGGGATAGAGCAGGATGTTGTAATGACTTCAAATTGGAAATTCAAGTCCTTCCTATCCGCTGTCCCATATTTCTACTCTAATATATGAGCTCAAACATAACACCTCAATAACGCCAAATACATTTCATCATAATAAATTACCGTATCTAGCTTCCCAGTATTCGCCACCGATTCCAGATCGACTTCAGTTCTACAAAAGCGATGGGTAATTTCGGATTACATCTCCGCATTTGTAATTCACGTAACTCACCGGCCGAGAAAGTCGTCCTTGTTCCCTTCATCCTTGTCATAGACTGATACGTCCAAAATCTGTCCTGAACGCTGGTCAGCGACCGCCTGCAGAACGGAATAATGGCAATTAATTCATTCACTGGCAGTGTTAAGTTTTAGTCTATGCTGACTCAATAGAACTTATTCACTACCTGCAAATCTAAGAGATTTACGACGACTACCGGTTTCTTTCAAAAATCAGAAAAAAAATGCTTTTTGCTGCCATCTTAATCCTGATATATGATGAGTGATGCATATATCGACGAACACTTTAAGTTTCCAAATCACAAATACCGGATAATACTGGAATTAGGCACACATTGTCTTCGCAAATAGAATAATTGAATATTGAGTTGCATCGTCAGTTGAAAATGGAAACAGACCTGAATAGCTGCCATTTCATCCAATATCAGGAATCATCAGCAGGCCTAGTTTACATCTCTAAACATCGACACAACTCCCTATTTAAAGTTGCAGCCATTAGTTTTTAGCTATTACCATTACCAATTTATCCACCCGAGTAATTTTGAGATTTGCAATTAGCAAGCTAGTGAAATTTCAATTAGGCTCTCATAGTGAAAATAAATTGGGTAATTTGCACATTCATATCAACAGAGGACAAGTCTGTTACCAATCTTAGATCAAATCCATCACGAGATAGCGCTATCTAGGATATGCCAGATGTGGAAATTAATGTAAGTTCCCTTAGTTAAAACGAAGAGGCAAATGCTGCAAAATACGACGTATGTTAATTATTTCAATAAGTGAATGCAGTTCTCAGCATGACTTTTACAGTTCATACAAAGTTGATAATTGCTTGATCAATAATTAGTATCAATAATTAATTGATAATATTTAAGATTTACCTCATTGATTGCTCAGCAATTCCAATTCCAATAAATAATCACTGAACATTTTCAATTATCAATTTGTTGATTGAATCAGTTTATGTCAATTTATTGATTGACTTGAATTCCACTCACAGTGTGTAAATTTCTGCTCGACATGATTGTGCGGTATTATGTTAAAATTGGGTCTACTTGAGTATGACTTTTACGTTTCTGGTGTCAACTGTGATTTATCCGACATAGTACTCCATCATGTAGAAGCTCGAACTGAGGATTCTAGTGATTGACAACTTTTTTGATATACCCTCTCAATATGTAGTTCTCTAGTTCCACGCATTATCTGCCTTTGGCAACAATAACTCATTCGAGACATACCACCAAATAAGCTCATCAGCTGCAACGTGCCCAATGTTTGTCCAGCCACTGCCTCGGATACTTCAGCCAATTATTCAATACAGATGAACATGCATGACATCGCCGCTGTGGCTTTGTGGTAGAGTGTTCGCTATGCGTCCGGGAAACCTTGGTTCAAACCTTGGTCGGGTCAAACCTGAGACCTTTGAAATAGGTTTACTCTGCATTCTTGCTAAACACTCAGCACAAAAAGTATGAGAGTGGCCACATGGAAGAGAGGCTAAGTGCCTAATGTGCTTCCGAGTATAAACAAGGTACATTTATCGATTTTATCGTTAACTTACGCATGTAGCAGCAAATCAGCAGGAATGATAAATAAAATATTGAATTTCAGTAAATAGATTGCTTTCAAATTCCTATTTCAGTTTATTGATTATAAGCAGCAATTAAAGTGCAATTATTTATTGATCATCCCTGCTATGTGCCACAGTGGAACAGGCCAGATTTTTAAGATTCTGCATAAAAAAGACATTATGATTACATTTCCACAACCTGTTATCGCCAATAACGCTCATCTAACAGTTGCACTTCGTCGAAAATGCTTGTATATCATGAAGGCAGAAACAGAAGATTCGGTGGACATAAGTGGCGAAACTATTTTGTCTATCATCAATTGTATCAAGAATCTCTTTACTCTCGTTCGAATCTCCTTCCTATCATTTCTTGATGTGGTCATCATAGAGCAAATCAAATTAATTTCCAGCTAAGTGAGGTTCTTGAAACGCCATGTTTCGTGAGTCTATGGTCCAGATGACTGCATTTATTGACAATGTCAAAGCATTTGTAGGAAATTTAACATTCGTGTCATCAGTTAGGTCAGTAATCGCTTTTAAGTCAAGCCTTGGACTTGATCAAGCAGTCCATGAGCAGTCTCATATAATGTGATTCATTTTATAAAAGTACAGTCCGTTTCATAAAAAGTGGATCATCCTAAAATTTGACTAAATAAAACATATGTATGATACAGAAAGCATTTTTCATGTTATTTCATGTCCCTCGTTATTCAAGACACAAAGTCATCGTGACAGGATCAATCAATACTGTTGCATCATCTCGCTTGCCATTCAGATGTCAGACAATTAAGTATGAAGCATGCAACGTCTGCCAGGAGAATGTCATGTCATGTCAAGTAATGCAGCCAGACACAGACTGCGCCTCTCATTATACACATTTCTGACGAGTTATCAGCAGAAACTTTGTCATGCAAAGCAGCGCAACCGCAGAATTAGACAGGTCGTCTCTTCTTCTGTTTGACTAGAAGGGAAGCATTGGAACATGCAACGTTAGTGAAATGTAACAATCTGCTGACATGATACCATAGCAATCGAACAGCCAGTTCAACTTAAGCATGCCAAATTGTACGAAGCTTCAGTGACTGCTATCAACCGGATCACACAGCAAAGAGACGCAGACGATGTCAAGTTCTACAGAGAAGTATGCGAATGTTTCTTTGTGCGCTGCTATAATTTATTAATAATGATCCGAAGGACCAACATTATCGAGAAAACTTCTTTGTGCAATGACCTGAATTCTTCGAATCTGAAGGAATCGTAGCAATCGGAGCACTTTGAAGGAATTCACAGCAATCCGCAAGCGAGGCACCACTATTTTTCCTATCTCTGCAAGGCATTAGAATTTCTTTTTGCCCACTTAATAAGTTCCTACATGTGCCATCGATTTGAATCAGCTTGCACTTCTAGCTAAGTGATACGCTTAAACAATCTAATTCTGTGAGCGCAACACAGTCAGCAGAAGTCCGTCCCTGTGGAGAATTAACAGTATTCCTGCCTGGCTATATTAAAGATACGTTTAAGACACATTTAGATACCTGAATATCGTGAATTTCATGACGTGATTATATCTATGATATACTTCGATATATTTTGATTTGGACCGTGCGATGATTTGGAAAGTTGATCTTCTAGTGAAGAAATATACACTGTACGTAAGTGTTTCTCAACTCCTGTCTGCGGACTAAAATTAGTACGCGGGACAGGTCAGTTTAGTCCACGAAGTTAATGCGAAATAAAGATCGCTTCTGGTATAAAACGCTTGATCAAATGCGTATTTGGTCCAAAGACGTCTTCCTTTGTCTTTGATTTTGGTTTTTTTAAAGCGATGATGCTGTCTTAGAGTCGAAGAAGTACTTATTCAATGTGATTAGCAGAGAAAGCATCTACAGATCATGTGTCTTCATATGAGGCTACGCTGACACAGCCAAGTGCTCATGATAGCGCTACTATATTGCAAATTGCGATTGTGCGATTCAGTCAGCGTCAGTTATCCGCCAGTAGGGTGACGCACTGTGTTTATCGATTTTCACGGTTGCCTAAGGAATGCGTTTTTCCAATTGGTGCGCTCAGTTGACGTGCTACTGTATTGCTTATTGTCATTGCGTAGACTACATTGATATCATTTTTTTGCTTTTCTAGATGTTTTGTATTAGTAACACCTGACTAGCAATGATTCTTTCTGCAGGACTTACGGGTCATCATCTGTAGAAACTGAATCTGAGACAAAAATGATAAATTGTATTTCAGCGCGATTAGATAGACGCTGTTACGTCTGATAGATTCATATTTACTTAAAGTCTTAGTATAATGAAAGCAATAAGCCTGATTTGCTGGTGTGGGTTCTAGGTGTCAGTGAGTCATGAAAAAATAGCGTTTCTGCCGAACCTACTTGATTAACTTGAAAATACAATATATTTGCCATCAAACAAGCAAGTAATTACATATACATTAGTAAAAAGTTCAAATGGCGGCGTCACAGGATTCGCGGACGCACGCAGCGTTCCCCTTCTGCACAGCTATTGAAAGTCGCTGCCTCAAGAAGAGCGTTGAGCGGTGGTCACTGTTGATGGCGGTGATGCGACTGCCAAGCTCACGCAGGAAGGTGAGCGTGTCTTGGCCGAGGCCGCCGAGGGCCTCTATCGCAACAGGTTGGAACACGGTGTGGGGAATCAAGTCTTTGTATTTTCTCCTCTTCTTTTCTTCCGCCAAAGTCGCTACTGTTGAGTCTTCATGCTTTGAAATATCAGTGTAACTGGCGGCGAGGCGATGGACACAAGTAAAGTCCCACACAAGTGGTTTCCCGCCTTTCCAGGCGAGGAGGGACGCTCCATCCGGCTGCTTGCCGTCGTTTAATTAACTTGATTAATAACTATAAAACTGTACAATGATCCTTACTTTTTGAAGTATTCAGCTTTTAATGGATCATCTCCTTTGCTTCTTACGCATTACGAAAGTGATATTCAATGACTTAAAAACATACGTCTAATTTCTCATGCATTTTTATAATTTGCGGCACTCCGCACCGACGACTTGGGCTGTCATCTGAAAGGTAATATATCGTCAATCACTGATTTTTGAATTTCGATGTGTTCGTTTTTATTGTTGTATTTGCGGATAAGGCCCGTCTTAACGGTGAAAATTTTCAAAATAATGTCAATTTGCAACTATTTCTTCTAGCAGTTTGGCTTAAACCCAATAATTCATATTCCCGTCAAGCTGCTTAGAATAAATTACAACATCTTCCTAAAAATTGTATTTTTATAACCTTTCAGTGAACTATGTTTCAAAAGAAATTTTGAAGTTCACATTTTAGTAATATGTTTCAAATTTTTATATCATGCATAAGTCAAAGGCCAACTTCCTTCTATGAATACGAAGCGCATTTAGAATTCAATAAAGAAAATCGAAATATTCATCTTGTAAACTATACAATATTTCAAAAGAAGTCGAAAATAGTTTATCACTCTGGCAACTTTTCGTATATTTTACAATTCAGAATCATAGAAATACACGGGAAATCCATATTCCATATACTATTCAAAAGTAGCTGCAGGAAATCAGAAGATGATACATTTCATGGTGTTTCACATTGAATTTTCAATTTTCCAAGTTTTCTATGGTCATTGCCGGTTATGACTCAAATAAAACTTAAGAAATCCCCTCAAATTTTATTCTTGCTGATAAAGCACATTAATTTCTCTGCTTCCTCTGTTCGCTGATGACTGAATTGTGAATTTCTACACTCGAATGATCTTTGACTCATATCTTCATTGCTTAAAAGATCGACTTTGATTAAGCATATATTGTCGCTTTAAGGTATCTCGTGCCTAGCTACCCTTCAAATAGCTTAATCACATGAATTGCTTATTGAGGAAGCTTCATCCTGAAAATTTGTTGGAAGAATCTGCTGGACTCGAACTAACCAAAATAAACTCAACTAACATGTCCTGAATGTTGATAAGATAATGAAGAGTTGAACGGTCAGATAAAGTGAAGGTGCAAATGAGGTGAATACGAGCATATGAAACAACCTTGTGCGTTTAAAAGTTGACAAACATAGATAAGGATGAAGAAGTTTGTTACAAATAAAAACATTCGTTACCACCTCGTGTATCATTCTTGCCTTACACCGACCATGGTCTACCAAATTACCTGGACAGTCAGCTACTGCCGCCGAGTGAGATTCGCTAGACATGATCAAGCCATTGGTCGAACGGCTAGCATTTTCAGTTTTATGTATAGTTTTGTTGAAGCATGGACTACTAAATTAATACACATGTTATCTACAAGTAGTCAAACAAGGCTTGTGTGCAACCATTCGTATCACGACGATCTTCTTCATATCATCTAATGTTAAATTCAACATGCAGCTGGTTCCAATAGAGTTATTGAGGTGGCTGGGTCACGGTTTAGTGCAACTACAGCTGATTAATAATTTTGCTATTTATTAAGATATTTTCACTTTCATTCAAAATATATATACTGTACGACTACCTGTTAATGAGAGAATCATTTGTTTGACATGAAACATCTACATCTACAATTAAATCGATTCACTTAATAGTCTACACTGTACAGTATATCAGGTTGATAAAGGGTAAACGTAGGGGTAAACGTAGGGGGTAACGATTTTAAGGATCCATTTTTGTCAACAATAAATCAATAGAAAGTAGTTGCTTCTGTCGGTGAAGAGGCATCCCACACTTCTATTTGAAAACTTCGTCCCATGATGAATTAAAACTGTAGACTTCTAGTTATCTACGCCATCATTCTACCATGGATAATATCTCAACAGTTAATAAAAGCTAAAATAGTTAGAATCGCAAAGAATTGTGCTGCATGCTCTCAGGAAAAGCATAACAGCTCTCTGGTTTCATGAAACCACAAATCTCTATTTTCAGCATTTCATTCAATACGGTTGTTTTGATGCACTTGTTTTTACAATACTACAACAGATTCTCAGACATGATCCATTAAGTGTTATTTACTTCAATCGACACCTCATGATTTAGATTTACCCTATGTACACAATCGATGTTATGTTAGTGTTCTGAACTTCTCATTCATCAAAAGTAAGATTCGGGTTGATTCGACGATCAAAAGAAAGCTGATTTATACAATCCTCTTGAAGTCTACCGATTGATAGCACCGACATTCTAAAATGTCATCTCGAGACCACGAAAAATTGATCGCTGCACAAGAATGATTCAATACTCACTTCGAAGACTTCGTTCCATTCAGGGTCTAGAGTATTTTTAATAACTTTTGTTTTAAAAGTTGTAGTTCCCACTGCAAGACAAAGAGACAATCTTGACTTCAACATCCCTCATGATCGAACAAACCTCTTACATTTGAGGATGACGTATGGATCTGATTTGCCCATCCCAAGGAGCGTAATGTCAGCCTTCTTCAATTCTTCCGCTGCTAATACCCGAATCCTTACGACACCCTGCAATAAAATGTTAGGAAGGGTGAATAATGATGATAAGAAGCAATTTTCATGGGGTTTCATAGCAAGAGAGTTGAATGTTATGGCGAATGTAGGGCAGCATCAACTACTGAGCTTTGTTCGCAGGCTTAAGCCGAGTTAAAGCTTCGGGTGGTAAAATTCTGTGAATGCAAAGTGTTAAAATCGTTGCTTCTGATTTGTGTTTTTCACTTTAAATGGCACGAATATTAATGAGGTATCATAATCATGCTGTTCACATTGCGCTGTGAATATCTTAAGTAGAAATTTATGTGAATGTATTTTTCATTTACTAGATTATTTCCATGATGACGGTAGGATGTTCCTACTGACAAGATTGTACCTTGGGTTTTGGGTCGGCCTTGTGTAAGTGATACAAAACTTGGGTTTTCCACACTCAATTCACAGAATACTTCAAAAATGAAATACTTGTGATGATTGGAGGTTACATTTTGGGTTTGACAACGCCGTGCATTGAAAGTTCGCACATATTGCATTTGCTGCAAGCTTACATGTATTTTGCTGCATCTGGGCATATTGAATTTTTATATCTTTCATATATTTATATCTTCGCAGTTATCTTCACACCCTTGAACTTTCTACGATAGCAGACATTTATCCAAAAATGAATTCATTCCCATTTCGTATTCTAAATATGTTTAACCATGCACTCACTACGCAGATGCCATTTATGAAGTCTGTTTATATTTCTGAATGATAAAATGAAAACAATTGCTCTGTTATGAGCAATGTGCAATTCAATCATAATTACATAAAAAATCTTCAGTTAGTCAGTATATCAGTGTAGGTTAAAATAAAAGAAAGCTTTATAACGTAATACATGTACTTAGGATACTAATTACAGTTACTGCAATAAAAAATCGTTTCACACTAATACCACACTTCTCATGGACCCATTAGGAATTCTGGCCTATAGAATAATCTTAATGTCAGCACAAAATACAAAGAATGCACTTCGTTTACTTGGTTCTACTCATTTATTGAAACGGGCTTGGGTTTTGAGTCTTCGCCCAACCTTGCTACAGAAGGGCCATGGTATCACTATAAGTTAATTATGAAAAGTAGTTATTTTGTTTTATTATTTGCGACAAAAATCTGTAGCGGGCTTCCTACAGGAAAATGTTATATTTTTGATTTCACCATATTCTTCTTTAGTGTAGCAAATACTGTGGTCAGCAGTAATAATAGTTGGGAAAATTAATTCAATAAATGTAGAAAGGAATTTTCAACACATTTATTGGAACATACGAATACATGTCTTTAGACACCGCTTCTCAGAAATAAGAAGCTTACAACAATCGACATTTGCTATGAAACATTGATGCAAAATGATATCACTAAAAACAGCAGAATTCTCTCGCGGAAATGCGATACCTCACAGCTGGGGCCCACTGTGGGCAGCGGCCATCTTGGTGCTGGTTCGCTGATCTTCATTTTCCATGCTTTCTTCACCTAATCGTGTTTCCGCACCACATGCCTGTGTCATCGCAATCTGCACACTTTCATGGACACATTCTCATCAATCGACTGCAGGTTCAGGCGCGCTAGAAGGTCTTCTCTGGCGCACTCTATCTTCAAGAGATTCTCTACACATCCATCTGATTGTCCTCCTGTCTGCTAACTCCATTCTTCTTTTTTCTAGCCATAGCCATGTCTCACTTCCGGCAGTCAACTTTTTCTGCCTTTCTCAATATGTACAGGGTCAGGAAAAAACTTCATTTAAAGTTTGTGAAAAATCACTTTGAATTATTATTCTGATTTCTTTCTTAAGTTGACTGATTCAATTTCTATGGTTTTGTCTTCTGTTGTAGAACATATCTATGCAGCAAATTGATGCTCTATGTTCAAGGAATTAAAATTAAAATTCATGCCATCGGACGAATGGTTTATGTGAGTATTTGAAGTCATTTAGTGCTTCTTTCAAGCCAAGCTATGGAAAGGAAGGCGAAACTTGTTGCATGGGCAGTTGCATTCAACGTGTCTGAAGCAAGGAGAAGCTACCAGGATGAATTTCATGAGGAAGTCCCTCCTCCGCCGACAGTCCAACGCTGGATGAAGAAATTCGACACGTATGGGATATCAATAACCGTGAAGATGGAAGTGGTCGTCCGGTGACGGCTACAGGTGATGATATTTTTTTCTTCCATCAAACCGGTGATTGAAGACGACCCAAACGTTTCTACGCGTCGTATTAGCAACACGTTGGGAGCTTCTAAAACGATTTTCATCTCATGATAACTTGTTTCCTCACCTTTACCGTCCACTGATAATATGATGTCTTAGAGCATTCTAGTGATGCCAAACCATAGAACAATCTGCTAATAATGACATGTAGTTGCATTTTCCTCCACGCACCAGGACATCATAATCATGTACATCAAAAACTTCTTCGGGTATGATACAAGCATAATATTAAATTGCCAGAATTTTTGCTTTACGACTTTCTCTATGGCAGGTGAATGAAAGTAGGATTAACTCCACAATAGAGGATAGAGGAGTGTCATGAATAAAAATCAGTGACACGCCCGTGACACAAAATTGGACTTCAGACAGGCACAAAAAAGAATCGTAGAAGTAAGATTAATCATCTTCATGCTAAATGTACTCTGTAAGTAGAAACAAGACAAATATTTCCTTTCATCCAGCACGACTAGTCAAGAAAAGCGATAGCTCTCGGAATTTCTTCTAGCCCCATCGTCACAGCCACCTCCGTTCACCACCGGAATCCAACATGTCTCCAAGAAGCAGAACCGGGTAACAGTACCGCACCCGCTTCCCCCAAACTAATCGCTTTCATTGGGCTTGTGCTTCTCACAACGGACATGTCACCTGAGCATCTCCCACACCAAAAGTTCGAAGACGCTCTTCCCAGACCGCCTTTCATACCACTGCAACGTCCTTGAGTCTATGATCGTCAGCTGGCGCACTGCATTGAATAACAGCCGACACTACCCGAGCACTGTACGGCTCTTTGCAGGTTATAGGGATCTTTCCTTCCCCTACCGCAGTTCTCAGAACTCATGTTTTGACCACATTAACTTTCAGACCGCTTGATGCTAGGAAGTCACACCACGTCTTAAGCTTTTCCTGCAGTTCTTCAGTTTCTGCAGCCAATACGAGATCGTCTGCATAGAGAATTTCGAGAGGAAGTCCTGAAAATCCCACACTGGTGGCATTCATGACGATTGTATCTTTGACAGATGCAATAGTATCTTAAGACTGACAAATGAAGCGCACGAGTCACACTATCATCACACATTCTTACAGC
Organism: Prostheceraeus crozeri; assembly: GCA_907163375.1. Taxonomy (NCBI): domain Eukaryota; kingdom Metazoa; phylum Platyhelminthes; order Polycladida; family Euryleptidae; genus Prostheceraeus; species Prostheceraeus crozeri. The sequence goes on along the minus strand of CAJQUW010011787.1, from coordinate 134,572 downwards.
ATAGAAGGAAAAGCAAGATAAGAATTTCTACTATATAAATATGTTTTGAGTGTGTGGCAGGATTTGATTTTACTGTTTTAATATGTCGATTTAATTCATATTTCAAAATAGTGACATCAAGAATTAGAGAACATCGCAAATTCTGTTCTCCGTGACTACTATTGAGAATGTAGAATTGAAGATTGTCATTAAAGTAATTGAGACAGCGTAATTATACCAATGTCTGCAATTATCAAGTAAGTAAATGGCAATGGTTTCACTGGTGAAGATTTCTAAACTTTTTGAACATTAACTGAAACACAGGAGACACTGAAACTAGCTGGAACACAACGCGGATTTTATTTATTGTGACAGACACAATTATGTGTATAAATCAGTGACGTGTAATGAATATATTTCTTTCTAGATTTCTACTCCGTCGCCAATTCCAATCAGAAGGAGAGATATTAGCGTCTGAAACATTTTAATTCTTACGTAGTCCTATTCACTTTTGGTTGAAATTTTCACTTTTCTGTGCTTAGCGTGATGCATGTATATCATGCAGTCAGAATATCTTAATTCTTTAATTCTTATCTTATAACCCACAGTTCGCTTGTTCTCATTTGTGCTTTCTGGGAATTAGAAAAAGACATTTTGTTTGCCAAATTTGAGGAAAAGCCGAAAACGAGAGGTGCATTCGATTGCTATTTTGAATTTTCTGATAAAATAACAATCGAGTACAGTACAACTGTTGTTTTCGGGCTTTCCTCAAATTTGGTCAACAATGTTTGGTTCTCTATTCAATAAAGCAGAAACATGTTTTTTATATTGCTTTGTCTTATTGTAATAAACAAGGCTTATTACGATGTTTGAGAGATATATTATTTCAGTGACATTTCAGTGAAGAAAAGATAATTATGATTCAACTGATGTACTCGTAAAATGATTTGGTTGAGCACGCCCCATTCGCTCCTTCTTTCACGAAGACATTTGCATTTGATGAAGTGTTTTTAATAGTCTTGGCGGTTTTAAATGAAAAGTGATGCACAATTTTCAATTGTCTTCCTTACACAACTAAAAAATTGTGTGTCCTATATGAAAACATAATCTTAATAAAAGAAGTGGTGTTATTAAATTTCTGTTTCAAAAGTCTTGAGAACAAGGATGGAAAAGAATACAAACTTCAGGAATTCGGATTTGTGCGATCAGAATTCGTGGACGCAATGGACTCGAGTGATTCTTAAAACATGCTAAATAAATCATTTTCGATGCCATTAATTACACTGATGTGACAAAACATCATATAAAAGTCTACATTAAATTGACAAATCTAGTTATGAAATATAAGCTTGTACACATGTACTTTGAGTTGCACAAAACCATTTTTTTAGATTGATAATGACACTTTATGCGAATTTCAATTAACGCATAATTGATCATTCAATAACATACCCGGTATATATATATATATATATATATATATATATATATATATATATATATATATATATATATATATATCACAGATAGTGAAATCAGAACAATATTTACTGCATGTCACTCGAAGATTCACGGACTGTAATAACATTGCAACCATTCATCAGACATCAATAAATATGGAAAGAATTTCAAAGTAGTCATATTATGCATGATATGGAATTCAAAAAGCATAACTGCATCATAGCTCAGAGAGTAAAAACTTTCTCCGATGTCTACATGTGGAAATTATTTCATTTTTCTTATTGATCAATGTCTCAGATTTTGCCACAGCGATATGATATTTATCACTTAGACACAAATTGCAATGTCGATTCCCACTTTTTTATGGTTTTCATTTCTCCATGATTTTCTACTTGATGCTAAATACATATGGTGTATATGCAAATGCTTAACAATGACTTTCAATGTCGATAAAATGGTACATGGAGCTCCTAAAATATAGTAATCTGTAAATTGAATTCCGTGTGCTAATGAGTGTACAGAATGATACAGAGTACATGAGCGCCATGTTTCAAAGATGGCCGGCTGTTAAAACAAGTATCATAATTTTGAATGTAGACAACTTCACTCACCTGAGGAATTGGATATCGTAATTTGTCAACGTCAAGACCTGTCACCAAAGTAATTGGGAAACGATTTGGCAGGACAATTATTTTACCAACCGCCTCCGAAACGATGCTACGCAGTAAGTCGCTGAAATTCATCAAATTCAATTTTTATTTCGAAGTGCAAAGCTTGTCATACACATTCATTCAAACTATCTATAGATGCAACTTCGCACATGGCGTCCCATCTGAACGGACTTAATATTGTGAAAAACGTAATGTTTCCACACAATTTGAAATATCGTGCTGAATAGGGTCAAACCTACGAGTCAAAACTACAGTCAACAAGTCATCATCAGGAAATTGCATAGAGATGTCGTAAATTACTAACTTATTCATAAAAATGAAATGAATAGATCAACATTTTTTAAGAACCCTAAACAAGACATCTGTAGTCAACCCTAGAAAGTTTTAAAACAGCAATGAAATTAAATGAACGATAGATCAAATTGCTATGCAAAGGATGTGCGGCTGGTAGGATTTGAACCTACTTCCAAGGTTAACTAGACCTGTGCTCTAGCCAACTGAGCTACAAGCCACTTACACGACTGTGTCAATTGGCAGGATCAAACCCTCACCACCACACATCACTTGAAACAGTCATCAAGGTGAGTTTTTCAGAGGCATAGGAAGGAAACATTTTACGTTAGAAGTCATCTAGAGTCTCAGCAGAATGCTTGCATTAACAGGAAAATCAACGTCCTTGCACTAATAGCTAAGACACTCCCGTTTTTCAATAATAACGGCTAAAATATTATAAACCGGATTAAATATGGTTCAATTGTCAATATGAAACTTTGTTTCAGTTGATTTTAGTCATGAGAGGAACATTTCAATTGAACATCCGTGCAATAATTTCGCATGCCATCTTTATTGCCCGAAAATTACATTATGACTGACCAAAACAATAGACGAGGAGAGAAATTTCAAGTTTGAATAATTTGCTGTCAGTTACTCATAATCATTATTTAATTATAATTACAATGAATTCTTCCGTGCACGCCAATATGATAGAGAATGAGCAATGACTATCAACTAAGCGAAAGATTATGCTAGCATCTCAAGGTAGCAGGCATTTATTCTGAATCCGTCTATCACTGTCATTATGACATTGCTTTCAAAAATTATCGTAGAAAAACCACTGAGTTTATTAGCCATTGTTGGAATCTACATGAATTTAGGCATCTTAAACAAACTCCAATTGCAAAAGCAGTGAATTGCATAAAATTCGCAAAAACAGTCTGAAAAATATCAAGAATCCCTGGAGAGAGGAAATTACATTCATATGGAATATCTCAATATCTTTGAATACATTTAATCCAAAATCTCGTTTTAGAATAACATACGGAAGTACATCTTTGCAGAAACAACTGGTGCGAGTGCTATAAATTGAAAAAGTGTTTAAAAGGTTGGAATTATCAGACAACTTTATAACCGGGAGATCAAAGAAGACTGCATACACGCGTTGAAGAGCACTTAATTTCAATGACTGCCGAATTGAACGATATGCATGTATAACAGCATGGTATCAAAAGCAGCAGGATTTTCTTGCATAGTCAAGGCCATCTTGTGAAAGGAAGTGATTTCGTTAAATAGAGACGCTTCTATCTAAAAACACTGTGTTCAAATGATAATAAGGAAACCTGTAAATTTATCAGTAACTGTCAAATAGAGAATCCTAAAGAACATTTATTTTTCTAATAAATCCAGAATTCTTTATCTTGCTTGCAAGCAGGTGGACTGTGTTTTTAAGAACACCCTATATGATAGTAATGTCACTAGCCTCACAAACATTACCAAGACGGGCGTGTATCAACACAAGGGGTAGAAAGTCAATTAGGATTTCCAGATGGGACACCATGCACCCTAAGGGTGCTTTACACGAGCAACTTTATTGCTGACACTTTGAACTGACACTCAGTGCTGAGATCAATTCATCTCTCTTCATCACCATTTATTAAATTGCTGTTGTCCAGACTCTGGTGACGCACGAAGCACCATGCAACACGATTATTTGTTTGTCCATTTTTTTCTGACTCATCGTGGATCCAAGTGTGTCAGCTATCAAGTTGCACGTGTAAACGCACCCTAACGTTGACATTTGCATGCATCATGATGATGCAAATACGAGCTATGAAAAACTACATCTTCCTAAAGACTCTGAGAAATTTAGCACATACAACATTCTACTGATAAAAGAAATAATAAGTAGGACACTTGAGAAAAAATGAGCATGCTTCCGACAAATATAGTAAATACTCTAACCTCTCAATTATTATCACAATGTGGTAATTGTTTTTACAGCTATTGGGATCGAAAGCAGGGAAAGCATAGAATGTCTCATTTGATTAAACAATGACGTAAGAAAATTAGAATGATACAATATTCAGCTTCATTGAGTGGCTATCCCTCCAGCAGAGTGCAAACAAAACTGAAAGCGTCGGGTACAACATTATGATCGATTTATCTCTTATGATGATGTGCAAAAATAAAAATTCATTTATGAACACTTATCAGTTCATAAGAATATTCAGTGACTGAAAGAATCAGCTGAATAAGGTGCGAAAAACAATATAGATTAGCATTTCGACAAATTTTGCTATATATTTTGTTGCTTTATTAATACATATTTTCTTGATAGAACCACTTAGGTTCTTGATTTGTGTTCTAATTTCTTCATACGTTCATCCGTTCAATATGCATCAGAATTTCTAGGAAAAGTAAATGCTAAATACACCAGTGATATTCTAACTTGATGAAAAAATCACATGCTTGTATCTACGTATATATTCTATTTGTTAATTTGGTAAATAGTCCCCTACAAGCACTGATCAAATTAATAGTTAATGCACACGCTTAACGTGCTCAGTAGATTGAAATTAATACGTTCAGTAGAGCATTCTGATAGATACAGTGGGAGATTCGGTATTGCAAAACTGCTAATTTGTACATCAAAACGATGATGCTTTGTATCATCCTCTTCTACACGAAATTCTAATTCAAATTTGTTTGATTCGCTGTTTAAATGACATGTCATCTATCAACTTGAGACCAGTTTTATAACTGTCTGGTGAAAGCTAAGCAGCTATTTTGTATAAAATACGTTTCATTTGCATATACAATTAAAGCTATTACAGCAAATATACACAACAACAATTACTGCACTTTAGCACGCACTCAAACTTGTGGGACAATGAGAATCATCAGATCGACCATTAACGTGCACAATACATAAACTAGCAGGGTAAGTATACACCACTGTTCACTAAGCACTGTAACCTTAAGAGACATTTCATAAATGCTTATCTATGCGAATTACTTCACCGCTCCATTGAGTTATATCTTCATATCCTTATACGAGAAGAAGACAGCATTAACGATTCACACATTTCATAACACCAAAAATTCTTCACTATTCGAATATTTATTTGATTAATTAGATAATGCGTCGCTAAAATTGATATAGAAAAACCCTAATTTCTCGGACGATTTCTACATTAATTAGATGGAGCATCAAATGCACACTTCATTTTGGTTATGACATTTGGGCATATTCTTGGAAGTTAGAGATCATAAAAAAAACAAAGAAAAACTTCGGTGCTGCGTAGACATGGATGAAATCCGGGGATAACCTGCCAATTCATTATTTATACGAGCGCGTAAATGAGAAGAAGTTGGTAAAAGGGAGACTGTAAATATACATCAAGTTATATTCCGCCAAGTCAACGGATACTGCTATGATCACTCAACGACTCTCATCCAATTCACTCATGACATTCATACAAACAATGAAATTCGGAAAATAAATCATTTATACAGCCATAACTGAAGTAATTCCAGAAAAGATCAGATATCTGATTACATGAATAACTGTTGCGCATTGTTGAACGTGCAAATTAGGTCATCAGATAGCTCAAGCGGTGGTATCGACATTATGCGAAGCTTAATTCGATCATCTCACATGTGCACAGATGACAGACTATCTGCAATTTACGTGCTAAAATCAAATGATGAGCTGCATTGAGAATCATGACAAATTTTGTTGCACTCCTACTATTCAACAACTTATCATCTCCAGAAAAATTACTCCTATGTGCATGCACAATGTATACAGCTACTGATGTAGTGTCACAGGAAATATCCAACATGTTGTATTAGCTGAAAAATCTTTCTCCTGTTAAACTGTTGCTTCCGTGGTCCTTACTCACTAAGTAGTGCATCCGCTGTCGCTACCTTACTATTGAAAATCGAAGTCTTACTCATCTATTTCATGACTTTATTCTGGCTCTTATCCTATCTGCCAAAGTTGGAACCGCACGTCGTCGTCATCCCGAACTGACCGAACAGTTTCTGCCGGTGTCACTAGGAATTTATAAATTCATTATAACGATTTGTGAAGCTTTACCGTCACTACTCCCCACTCGGAGCTTGGATGGTACTTTCATAGTCAGCCATTAGGTGGAACGTTGTGATGGTTTTAGTTCGAATGCATTTCGCCTCCTGTCGACTTTCAATGAAACTTTTGGAGCTCGACCTCTCTGTAGCAAAATATTATTAGGCCAAGCACATAACCTCTGTGTCATTGAGAGCACAGTGATTGTCATCTATTTGTAATTCATTCATATCATTGATTGTCAGTTCAGCTTTTTCGATGCTATCCGCATCTGCATTTCATCGTTCATAGGTTGTTTCAAAAGAATGGCCGAAAGGCCACGATAACTCGTGCTGTTTTTTAATGCAAAATTTATATTGAATTTACTGAAAACAACTAATTGTTCAGTCGAAATTCTCGCACCAAACAGAGAAGGCGCATCCCTTTGAGTGTGATTGGAACCAATAACTGTCGATTTCAACGTGTCATATTTGATGATTAGGTACACACGAAAGCTAAATTTAGCATGGCTGCAAAAATTTCGATTTACTCTCCGCTTTTATCACGGTTTATTTAATGAGGCACCTGCGGAATTAGTTCATATCCCTAAGGATCCATGCTACATTTCCGGGTTCGTGTAATGTTCAACGCTGCATTGTAACCAACCATACTATACATAACCGCTCAAAATGAAGTCATCGAGTATATGAAAGATAGCTTTCTGCATTTATCAGCATATTGTGCCGACTTATTAAGTCGGTTCCTAATGCATAATTAATGTATTAAACTTTATATCGAAGCAGTAGAAATAGAAGAATCAATATAACCACATGAACATTAATTCACTGAGGTACGATTCAAACACTTATGTAATTCAAATTGATTTTTTCTTCCATAAGAACACTATATACCCAATGCCATTTATAATTCCCCGAGCCAATCAAAATATCGCTATCACAACTGTCCATTCTCCTATACCGGATATAAAAATGGTAATACATTATCTACACGTAACATATAATCTAAATCACAACCAAACTTCATTATGCCAACAATTACCAGATATAGCATGAGTAACGGTATGCCACGTTATTGCTTGCAAGTTCACGCTGTCTTATAGACAAGACAGTGAAGTGCGTGCCTGGGACCCATAAGAGCACATTACATGTTTTTGAAATGCGTAGTGGAGAAGGCTATGCACGGGAGCACTATTTTCCGTCTGCAGCCACGGAACGCAAACATATGAGATAAGGCAACAGTGACGTTCACACTAAGCACGTGGTCGATTTCAAGCTTCGTGTTCATGTCACGCAACCTGAGGATCCCCTATAATGTAGAATATAATACTTCATATGGAGCAGAAAGTCATCAGAACTCTGCCGAAAGTGTGTACACCCTTAAGGCGGTGTGGTAGCATCTAAGCTCCTACAAAAGGTATCATGTTTTATGTTCAGAGTTATAACCGAAGGTTGCTCGGGAAAAAGGGGTGTGGATCCGAAAAAAATAGCAAGTGGTGCCGGTGTACTTTGTTATCATAAACCGTGCTTTTCATAAACTGCAACATGAATTTCGAATATTGTTTAGACAAATAAAATAATCGCTGCTCCGGTACGAAAGAGGTCAGATAAGGTCTCGAATATGAGTACATTTAGGCGATGTAACTGAGAGCTAAGTATTTTCGCTAAATGAGCGCAACAGTTCTTAGCCAAGTAGAAATTCCACCCTGTCATTCCTGGTTTTGGAAATCAAGTTACTATCCAACCTCAGCAGACGTAGTTAATGCAGCGCACATAAAAGGGGCCCTCCAGTCTCAAAAACAAACAGTTCCGGCAATCAAAGAAAAAAAATCCGACAATCACTTGACATTTGGTGCATTTGTTGAGGATATTTGTAAACTCTAAAGCAGCAAGTGCTGGTAAATGCAAGTGATAATGCATTTAGAGCATAACTTGCTATGCCATCAGTTCATCAGCATTTTTATAGCTCACAAAGCATCTGTAGCCACTGTAAGTAGTTAGCATTCTGATTTGATAACAGTCATTGAGGCTTTATTTAAGTTTTCGATAAGTAATCGATTGTATAACGACTGATTAATTAATATGTTGAATTTAAATACCAATGCTTTAGTTTTGTTTTGCATTGATTACGCATGAACTTCTGAAATTACGAGATTAATGCGTAATTTCGAAAAATAATGTAATTGTTCATTAAAACCACTTTTGCTTCAAACATGATTTGCTAGATTAAAATTCGACATTACCGACATTCTTAAATCTTCGAGCGTTTGAAAATCTTATATCTGCGGTTTAAGAAATTTCACCTTTTGAGAATATTCGCGGCATCATTCTCGGAGAATATTCGCGGTAGTACATTAGTGTTATTAGTGCTACATATTACGCAATATACAATTACATTCATTTCACGTATGCATCTATACACATACATGTACTGAGAGGGCATGATCAAAAGTAAATTACCGGGAAGATTAAAATTGACAGTATCAGCCTTTTGATATTGAAGCCTTAACCCATGCCGCCCTTGATCTTTTATTTTCAATTTTACCTGATAACTCAACTTATCAGTGATAAGGTAATTACTAATTAGCCATTGCACTTTTAGGAGGTCGGAATGGTATAATTCAAATTGCATCGCTTTTACGGAACACAATTCGACTCCATGATTTTTTAGATCTATTCGACTTTTCTAAGTAACATTAATGAATATGAAATAGCCTAAATGCTGTGTCGTCAATATCATCATCAAAAATACCGCATGCACTAACTTAAAAAATGGAGAAAATTGTGGTTTTCCTAAAAATTGACATGTGTCGCATATGGAAGTTTTACAGCCACCCTCGATTAGCATCCGCAGCCAAGAATAACCAATTTTAATAGTTGCCGCGAAGACAAGATGGCTAAGTCCGTCTATAAAGAATTGCGTATAAGGGTACGCATCACAACTTTTGAGTACTTTTCAGGATGCAAACTTATTATTCCATTTAATGGGTCTGCACACCAAACGTGGTGTAGCCGGGTCATGTCTCAGCATGTGGTGACGTATTGATGTTATCAACATGAAATTTATTTCATTAAAACAAATTATATTTAAAAAAACAACAACTGAGTACTACTAAAACGCTAACGCTACACAAACGAACTCCTCTCTGATCTATCACATCTACAGAACTTAACCATACTCAAAAACTGAGACAACTTCGCATTCCTTCACCAATCAGCTCAGCTTTACAGCATTCCAGCATTTCAGCAAGACATTAATCAATGTACAATCACAACAGACATTGACTAAGGTTGGAGAATGCCTCACAACGTGTCTAATGATGTAAAGAATTGTGTAGAGAAAGGCAGCCATATGATATAACATGACAACAAATCAGGAACGATGATAGCGGTCATATATGATGACTACACCACGATATACTCTGCCTCAATCACATGTGACAATGATAGGAAGTTCGAGATGAATACCTTAGCATACCGGCCCTGCAGAAGGAAGAGAACCCTGTGAGAGTATCACTAGAACAACTAAATATGAACTGCCTAGCTCGCCTCGCACCAGCCTTTGCAAATACCAGGCAGGGTATATGGAGGTCTATGACGAAAATCTACTGATATTACCTCAATCCCGGAAAATCCAGCGCGTTGCCAAAATCCGTGAGGTTGAAATTGATCATCTGGAATAGAAAATATCCATATAAGACAATATGCGGAAAACTGTTATCGATAGATGCAAAGATACCTTTAAAATTCACGCTTTCCGATGAGAACAAATCTAGTTAACTCTTCTAGTTGGTGATATCGCATGATAATGAAATATACTTATCATTTTTCTATGAGTTTTTGGTGAACGATGGAATTATAAATCTTTTTCTTAAGAAATGGCTAGGCTCTAATCGTCCTTAACTCGATGCAGACAAGACAGTGGTGGGCGCCCTGGCTTTCTCCCACCAAGTATTGTCTTTCACGTCAGCTTTCTCTCCAATACAAGTCGGCACATCTTCTCCTGTCTCATCTGCACGATGTCATCCTCGATTCGAATCTGACTTTCAAAATCCATGTTTCCAGATTTGTGGCCTTGTGTTCTTCTGTTCATCGAGAAATCCGTTCAACATTCGTGCGTCGATCCGTTCCCCAATCCGTCCTCTAAACGTTGGTCTGATTTTGTTATTTCGTGTTTGGACTGCTGTAGTCAGTGACATTGCGACATCTCAGATTCGTCGATTACAATCTGCTTTGAACGCTGCAGCTAGCAGGCGCTATCTTTTGTCTCGGAAAGCTTGCCTTTATCACAGAGCCTCCAGAATTGCAATGGTTGCCCATCCCATTCCACATCGAGTTTCACTTAGAAGCAGGGCGTTTTTTAAAGCATTTCGACTAGGCAACCATTCACACGAGAGGGCATTTTTGGACTATGCGCTCAAGACTGCATCTCTCTTTGAGCACTGTAGCTCACATTGATGCTAACTTTGATTATCTTTGTCCCACGCATCCCTGCAGGCATGTCTCAAAGGCACTTAGTGGTTTTAGTTTTTAAAAGTTTACAGTGATGTGCTGAGTAACTAAATAAAATATGTAATTAGCTTCGTGCAAAAGGAATGCATGTCTATCAGCCTGCTCTTATATTCTTGTTTATCTAGCATGCACGCATGTCATCTTTATCTTATTAATTACGGCATAGGGCCTAGTTTTCGCTGGGTATATATGCAACCGTGTTCAAGAAACTAACCATCCGTTTCATATTAAGTATAGACATTTCAACTGCCGTTCGCCGCACAGACGCTTCGAGCTCATCGCTGATATTCCAGCAGTAGAATTACCGAAATTAGATGAAGCGTACCCGTTTCAAATGCAATTTTGCCATATCAACAGCATAATGAAAACAAAACCTGACGTAAATTAATCCTCATGGCGATCTGCAGCTCAGATATAAAACTTCCGAATCGAGTACAACATTTCCGTTTCAAGTAAAATTATCATAGGTAAAATTCGAATACGTGTACCTCATACAGATGAAACATGGCGGTACTTGCAAGAAGATGATCAGAGACAGTAAGAATCATATTCATGGCAAGCTGATCATCTCTCAGCTTCATGGGGAGTCATAAAAAATTGAAATCATGATTGTACTCGAAATTGAAACACCATCCAACAAGACTCCTTCTATGAATTACATAGAAAGATTGCTGCTTAAACAGAAATATCCGTCTGTCTAAAAAGATCACAGTAAACCGTAAGATTTCTTTAATTGAACATGTTCGTGCTCTCTCCCAAATAATGAATTGACTATCTGGTTACATGTGACTGTCTTCTTTGAATAATGCAAGGAATTGATACATGAACATTACAAATAATTGATACATAGTTGCAATCATAATGCATCCTTGGCATATTCAAGAGCAATGTTTCTTCTCTCCCTTTTATTTCCTTCCGAGGTACAAAAATTTTAAAGAATAAAAAAATACGACGCTTCGTGTCACCGACACTTTAAGGTTGGAAAGTGCAGTATCTCAAATGATATCTTAAATATCAACTGCAATGAGCTCGAGACGCGTTCACTAGATCAGAAATTGGGTAATTCATGCTTACGGTTAATTATGGCTTTAGTCTGTCAATCTGGTGAGCTTCGCTTATTCTACAGTCGACAGCGTTATCACTTTTGTCTACTGTTTATACACTTTGTAGAACATCTATTGTAAGGTCATCAATGGACAAAACGTCATCACCCAAGTGAAATTTATTGTAGTGTTCATAAAGAGCGTTCTTTTTGTTCTTATTATTAATGTTGCGCTGCTGCGGTCAGAACAAACGATTTTCAAAAACTAGTAACACTAGACAAAGTAGGTCCAGGTTTTTTGACAATTTGAATTGATAACTGACAATGCTTTGCTAAGTTTGTTAATTTTCTATTAAAGCGGTCGCTGATGTAATTGACTTTGCATCTGACTTTCTTTTGGCTATCTTTTTTTCTTTTATTCTTATGTTAGCGGTTATAGTCGTTTTTAGAAAAGCCATTTTTCCTGAATCTATGATGAAGGAATCTCAGCGATTTATTTTTTCTTCCTCATCGGAACAATGGTTGACGACATTGTTTTGACTATTTCCCAAATAATTTGATTTTATCAGTGAAATAAAATCCTTTATGACTCAACTCAAAGCATTTTTTTTAGAAAACTGTTTTCCTCGACTAACATAAACATTCTACTGTATTATCATTTATCACTATTCTTCTGACTCTGCACAATGACCTTGAAGTCTTGAAACATACTTCTTTCGAAATGAAAAATGCTCAAAATGAAACCTTGGTCAGCACTCAAGGCGACAGAACGAATATCTTCACAAAAACATTTGATGCATTTTAGGACTAAGCGCTCATAGCTTCGGCAAAAAAGATCATGCAGAAAGTAAACGAAGTCATTTGGTCTACCTTCTTGCAAACATTCACAATACATTCCCTATGAATAAATAACCCTCTCACAAATCCCAATTACGAGTCGGATTCAAGAGCATTGATGAACACCGAAGTTAATATCCCGAAGTATACATTGTCCTTTCATGCATTCACGTCCACCTGATTATTATTTATGCAATTATGAATTGATCGGTCATTTTTCAATCATTGACATTTGTGGAAAAATAGACGAAAGGTTGTTAGATGTGTAGTGACTTCAACGCCCAGAGTAAATTGAAATACATCTGCATCCTCAAATTTCGCGTCATTCGCATTGGCCCTGCAATGTCTTACTATTGTGTTGTGAAAGATATAAGTCATCATAGTGTCTAATGGCACAAAGTGTATCACCAAAGTCTGCCAAGTTTCACTAATGACGTATTTTGCGACATTCAGCTGCATTTTCGAGGCTTTAAATAGACTGTGATCAACAAAACATTACAAAATATTTACAATATTTGATATTAAGTGAATATCGAGTAAATAACATGTATAAATAACATTCTCGACTGAACTTCCTTCGTGAATGAAGTGAAATCTTCTTTACCTCCTTGGATGAGCATTTCAAGAGACATGTCAAAGATAAGGCGGGAAGTCGATCCTTAACAAGAAGATAAAATAACATATATTTATCACAATAGCTCCAGATTGATAAGTTCCCCATTCTTCTATAAAACAAACAGCTGAAATGAAAGGAAAACTTACCGGGTTGTTAAGAAAAGAAATTGTCACTGCACCAATCAAAGGAATTCGTGGAATAAGTGGCTGAAGACAAACACGTAGAGTGCCGCGAATCTGAAAAGATTACAAATGAGACCGATTTGAAGTCAAAAAACTATAAATTTCGGCATCAAAGAAAATTTGCAAAACGTACATTCCTCAAATTACAGAAGTACTAGAGTACAATGGCATGTCAACTAAGTGTGTAGTTACTTCAGTACTAAATTGCCTTGCTTCTATGTGCATTTTTTGGCAAAAAAAGAAATTTATGTTTCTTTATCTTTCATCTAATGTAATTTCATATTATTCAAGGCTATATGTGTGCTTGCCAAAGAAGATATCATGATTTCCATTACTTTCAATAAAGGAAATTATTATTATCAGAAGCGCTCCAAACTTAAAAAGCTATATCTTTGCCCAATTTAGAATCAGTATCTTAGTTCATTTATGAGCCCTTTTTTAAATGGCATGAATAAGGTAATTTTTTCTTCACACTCAAAGGTGAAGAAATGATGATTCTCCATCATTTTCGAATGTCAGTTTTCCTTTTGAAGTAGTTTGATGATTAGCAATAAGCTATTATTCGCCTTGACTGATTCCAGACAGTGACAAAATCAATATCAGAGCGACGGTGAGACGTTAATTCAAGTGATAGATGAAATTTTCATAATGCTTTTCATCTGAAGTCTCATGATATCCCAGAATCATGAAAAGCTGACGAGTCTCAACATCGATGCGGAAGACAATTAACAAATCCAGGCACATTGAATTCGAATAACTCCATATTTCCTCAATGGCATTTCTGTGAAAATAACGGCATAAAAACAGAAAAGAATCTTTTCAAAAATTTAAATATTCATGCCACCTCATGTATGGAGAGCGAAATATTATAATCGCGTGGAAATATTCAGAAAGCACTCGCCGTGAATGATTGGTTCGCTGTCATTTCACTTTGAAGACTAAATATTAGCGACACAGAACACAATGTTTTAATAATTGCATTACAACCCAATATAAGGTAAACGGATATGGTAGTCCACCTGCCTCGACGGGATTAGGCGATGGAGACATCATAAAGGCATTTCACCTGCATAAAGTGCCAGTTCACCTGGGCAGCTGCTTGACAGCCGTCGAGGCCGCGTTTAGTCCTGCAAGGACTCGCTGGTACAGTTCCGAAGGCTCAAACCAACATGATGATGATGATGATGAGGAGGACGATTTTTATTAAAATGACAACTAGCTAAAAAGCTTCAGGGTCAGTTCACAAAATTTAAAAGCATAAGAAAGCTCACAAAATAAAAGACCGATCAGCTGCTTTTGCATATAAATATTAGCTTGACATATGACTTAAAAAGTTTAACTGTCTCTTGAGATCGACATTTGGGTGGTAGGCTATTCCATATATGAGCTGCACTGGAAGAGAATAGTTTCCTCTGTGTAAATTTCAGTCTGCAGCGTGGTTGGAGGAGTTGCTCTTTTGATGAAGAGCGGAGTCGAGATCGATTGTGAAGGTCACTCACATGCTTCACTCGCTCTCCAAGGTACGATGGAACAGATCCATGAATACACTTATAGGCCAAGGTGGCTAAGCGAAGATCAACTCGATGCCTCATGGATAACCAGTCCAGTTCTTTCACGGCTCCTGAAACATGGCCAAAGTAAGGGATGTTCTTCACGAGACGAACTGCAGCATTGATCACGCTCTGAAGGCGGTTCATCGTGACTTCAGGCAACCCATTGAAAATACCGATGCAATACTCGAGCACAGGGAACACCAATGACTCAACTAGATAGGCAGTATGAGAACGAGTAATTGATCGGCGGATTGAGCGGATTTGTCGGAGTATACTGAAGCACGATGACACTGTTTTTGAAACTTGTGATGTTAAGGACAATGTGTTGTCAATTATGAAGCCGAGATAGCGAAAAGAGGCCACAGGAGTAAAATGATGGTCCATAATGGAGATAGGTTGCTCGTGGAAAGCCGATAAGCGCTGGCGTAGTCCACACCACATAATATTTGTCTTCTCCATGTTCATCACCAACTTGTTAGAGTTCAGCCAACTTTGAATAAAATGCATACCATGTGAGATTTTTGAAGTCAATGAAGGTTCTTTACCATGTGGACAAGACCCATACAGCAGAATGTCGTCGGCGAAGATGTGGACTTTCAAGCCAAAATTTTGTGAAACTTGGGAAATCTCGGCAGTGTAGAGGGCATACAGAATCGGCCCGAGGACAGTTCCTTGTGGAACACCATTGACCACTGGCACAACACTAGAATGGGATCTTCCATACCAAAAGTAATGTGAGCGCCTTGTAAGAAAGGACCGAAACCATTCCAACACGAAACCTGTCAAACCATACGTCGTTGAAAGTCGTTCCATAAGTATATCATAATTCACTGAATCGAATGCCGCTGACACGTCGAGTGCTGCTAGAAGATTTACTTCTCCCTCATCAATGGACTCAAGAAGATCACTCATGACATCAGTAATGACAGTTTCCGTAGAATGATGTTTCCGGTATGCTGATTGGTAAGTCGGAAGAAGATTGCTTGTGTGCAGATAAGAAATCAATTGGCGCAGGACAAGTCGTTCTAGCAGCTTCGACAGAACAGGGAGGCTGCTGATAGGACGATAAGATGACACATCATCGACATTCGATTTCCCTTTCTTGATGACAGGAGTAACACATGCCAAGCCCAAGTTGGATGGAAACGATCCTCGAAGTAGTGATTCATTCACCAAGTGTGTTAGAAATGGTGAGAGAAGGCCAAGGCATTCCTTGAGAATGCGAGTTGGCATGGGATCTGCCAGGGACTGTTTATTGGGCAACGATCGTATTGTGGAGGAGATGTCGGGAATTGAGACGCACCGGAATGTTGACAACGAGCATTCTTTATCCAAAACGGTAAATGAAGGCCGGTTAGCTGTACGCGTGATGGATGTAATTTTCCTAATCTTGTCGTCGAAGTAGTCTGCAAACTATGTAGCATCAAGGTAATCCGAGGAAAGTTTAACATCGCGACCCAGCAAGGTGTTTATTGACCGCCAAAGTTTTTGAGAGTCTTTACTTTCAGATTGTATTTTGTTTCGCAAGAACAGTTCACGCTTGCATTTCAGGATACTTCGGTAGTAGGCCATACAAATTCTCCAGTCGTCATGACAGCCACTACGCTCCACACTACGAAGTAAACGCTTAGCGAATTTACATTCCTGATCGAACCAAGGATCAGACTGGCGACGGCGTATGCGCACTGATCGTTCCGGGATTAATTGATTAATAACACATAATATTACTTCATTGTAAGCATTGACGAGCTGATCACAAGAAAGCCCATACCATGAAGTAGGATCGCATAGGATAGAGTTGGCGATGAATGAATGAAGTTCCACAATAGAGAGATGCTTCCAAGGACGCACTGTTGTAGTTTCGTATGTAGGTGGAGGACGATGTAGTCCAGATTTCCAGCACAGTAACTTGTGGTCTGAAATACCAGTTTCAAAAATCTCTAAAGATGATGTGGCAAAGTCAGGTCGGGTAAATATAAGGTCAATCGTGCCTCCAAGAATGTGAGTTGGGTCACTAACTCGGCATTGCAGGCCAAACGTCGCAAGTAGTTCAAGCAGACTGCGAGTATTTGTATCATTTGTACGTTCAACATGTATATTGAAATCTCCAGCAACTATAATTGGTTCTGCACTGGTAGCAAAAGTTTCCATGACTTTAGTTAATTCCAAGAAAAACTTAGAGGAGATTGGGCCAGTGCGGTAAATAAGAATCATAATACAAGTTGATGATTTTGATGCAACTCTACAGACAAGTATTTCACATGATTTGATTTCAGGGCAAGATAACTTCATAAGACGAATACCAGCGGAAGCAGTAATAGCAACTCCCCCATGATTAACAGCAGTTGAATCATCTCGTTGACGTTTTCGAGGCTTGTCGACAACATTTAGGCCCGCAGCACGTAGACGACGCAAAGAGACTGAATCGTAGTCATGCCATGTCTCCACTAGCATCATCACATCTAGACGTTGATCTTTAAGAATGTCAAGGAAGTCATCAACTTTGTTGTTTAGCGAGCGAATGTTCAAAAGTCCGAAAGAAACAATTTTCTTCGAGCTCATCTGGTGACGATCACAACGAAGAAAGGAACGTAGGAATCGAGGTCTTGGTAACACAAATGGAGAATCCATAGGTTTTCTTTCTACAGAGATTTGCGTTGGAATTGAACGACTCTTGATATGACAACACACATGATATGTATTGCGGATGTTGAGGATGAATATCTTTCTTTTAATATCTCGTTGAAGTCCATAACACGGCTTTCGACGCAGCTCACGTAATGTTGCAATATCATAACGCTTTGTCATTTCGCTGATCGATCGTACAACTTTGCTAACGGCATGCCTGCACAATACAGTAGGAAGCGCTTGCTATCCGACCAGCCAGCAAGAGAGTGACTGACCGAATGAAAACATAATGGATGAACATGGCGATTAACTACACCAAAGGCTGCTCTGTTTTATATCTATCCTGTCCAAGCCGTGCAGTGTAAAATTGAGGTATTTTATCTTTTGTAATAGATGCCAACGGTTATCATTTGAAAAATAATATGATGTCACGTCATTTGGCTGATGTTCACGACATCGACCTTCTCCATCAGTCTCGTGTCTTGTTTTCACTATATTCTGTACTACAGATTGTTTCATAAAAAATGGATCACCCTTAAACATCGCCTTAACTTCAACTTTGTCTGACTCCGCCAAACTTGAACGAATTTCTCTGAAATTTGGAAGATATGTCAGTTGTGCCTACTAATATCATTGTTGGAAATTTCAAGCATGAATATTGAGTTGTTTTCCTGTTATAGACAAAAAAGTAGTAGATAATTTGATCTTCATTTAGCAATGTTGCACAAAATCATACCTCACTCTTGTAAAATTACATTCGTTTCCTTTGTTATGTAATATGTTGTTCTACAAGCCAAAAGCTATCAAGCAAAACAAAAATAAAGAAAATCGGTCAATCAGAGCCAGTATAGCACCATTATTCATCAACAATTATGTAACTGCTACATGTGAATAACTGGACTTCATGTTCCATAGCTTCCTGACTTCGTTGCGGTGGTGTTGGCAGCACTCCTGATTGCTTTCAGCTAGAAATCTATCTCTTGCCGGTTGAAAACAATACAAAGCACAAATGAACAATCGAGATCGCATTCACAAAAGGCAAAGTGTCAGCCTTGCTAGAACTAGGGTTTTCTTTGCGAGCTACAAGCAAGCGACTAAATGTGCATCGATGGCATAATGATGATTTTTGACTCTGTCGTAAAGAGGGCTCTGGCCGTCCACGCAAAACATCCAAACGTAGAGACCGCCTAATTTTGAGATTTGTTAAAGTTGATTCAAGTTTCTCGTTAACTGAGATGGCTGCACTAGACTCGTCTATTTCTAAGTCCACTATTCGTGGACTTATTGAGTCGAATTTCAAGAGCTGTAAGAGGCCCTCTCAGATCGAATTATCAGATCAGCATACAAAAGGACGTCTCAGATGGGCAATGAGTCATTGTCACTGGCGAAATCAATGGGATCGGGTTGTCTGGTCTGATGAGGCATCAGTCCGTCTGAAGGATAGTGATGGTCGATTGAGATTATGGATAAAATCTGATCAGGAAATTCCGAGACATTTACATCGTCCCCGGGTACAAGGTGGTGCGACTCTACTGATTTGGGCTGGCATTTGGACCAATGGCCGCCCTGAACTTCACATACAACAAGGAACCATGAATTCTGAACGCTATGTGAATGTTTTACGAATGAACATTGGCCAAATGACAGATCAACTTGGTGATCCATCGACTTGTTTATTTATGGATGATAATGCTACGTGTCACAGGAGTAGTAGAGTCAACTTATGCAAGTCTCAATTAGGGCTTAGGACATTATCTTGGCCAGCTCGTTCTCCTGATCTGAATCCCATAGAAAATGTATGGAGTATTCTAAAACGTAACGTTCGTCGTTCACTGCTATCTACAGATGGCGTATCACAACTTAGTCACTGGTAATGTCATTGACAATAAGGGTAGGGCCACAAAATATTAGCTTCTTAAGAACCGTTACTGTATCATAGCTTATCAGATTATATAAGGACATTTAAATATATTAGGGACATGAAATAACATGAAAAAAACTTTCTGTATCATACTTATGTTTTATTTAGTCAAATTTTAGGATGATCCACTTTTTATGAAACGGACTGTATCTCGGTGATATTTGATTCTGACGGCAACTGAAATTGTGCATACAAATTTGATAGATGAAAATGGCTTTTACCCAGTCGAAATTTGGCGGTGATCAAATTAGGGAACCTTATGCGAGTAAATGCACAAGTATATGTATTTACTGCATAATTACATGCATGCGAATATTAGATAAGCACTTACAACGAAAAAATTGATCGCGGGTCGAAATCGGTGAACCGGGTATCGAACTTTCCGACGAGATGGGCAGGGCTTGATCAACATGTTTTGCGGCGAATAAAGTAAAAAACATGAATTACACTTTTACCATCACAGAACGGATTTCACATGATCATTATCCTAATCAGCTTCTAATGAATTAATCTTCTAAACATCTCGATAAGCACAGCAGTTAAGCAATTATATTGAAAACATTGACATTTCTTATTACCGTGATATCATACTGGAAATAGTTCACGTTGTTGCTTTCCATACAACACGAAATAGATGATGAGAATTATAGTACATGCCCTGAAATGCTGATATTTGTTTCTTCGCCAAATCTCATCATTCATTATGAGAATTCCCTGAGTCACTTTCTCTTTCAGTTGTCCTCAAGCGTCCTACCATCATCAACGACAGGAGAAAATTCATCGACATCTTGAAAATAAGCGAGATAAAATGGTCGACAAAATTGCTTTCTCCCATATAACGCCGAAAACGATAAAACGCCAACAACTCTAGCAACATGACATCTCGGCTCTTTATATAAAAGGTTTTATGGGAGCAATCAGGAAGAAGGCATACGACTGCCTTTTATCATGCCGTCCACTCTCCATTTAAAATCCTAAATACTAACCATGATGATTAAGCTTAACTCAGCTGAATTATAATCGAATCCATAATAAAGATAAGGAATTGTAATCTGAGGTCTGAATCATGAATCGTGATTGTCAAATTAATTAGAATTCGAGGAAAATAAATAGAAAACTAATTATCTTTATTTCTTGCGCATCATTATTGGATGGAAGGAACGGATTGATTTACGGAGAAATATAGTCATCATATAGTGATAATAAATATTCAAAATTTTTGACCATGTAAATTTAAATTAGTTGGCCACACATGCTTGACCGTTTTTAAATTGAAAATATTGCGTCAGCCGCCTGAGTATATTAAAGTATCATTTGATTAAAGAAAAGATGTAGAATCAACACGACTCGGAATCACTCGATCAATACAGTACAACACATCATAAAAATTTAAGATCCCGTTAAGATAGTGCTGAAATGGTAAGCATTTAGCAAGTAATCCCACAGAAAGTGATGAAAAAACCTATGTACATGTATTCAAGGAAATAAATTACGGAACGAACAAACTATGAAAGAGCAATGAGAATAACCAAGGGAAAAGACAAGGATTGTGACATTATGATAACGTTTTTTTGGTAAACGCTTAATATATCGGTCTTTTCATTTTCTGTTTGTACAGTATTGTGAGTCTGCTGGATTGCCTTCCATAAGTGAACAATTAGCATGAAATTTTCAATTTTTAGTAACCGCGCTTATGTTAATTAATTCTCAGTACATATATCGCTACATACAGAAATTGGTTCGATTTCCGCGACGTACTGCCAAAATGTGCGCGGCAACTGTCAGTCCTCGCCTAACCAGTCATCGTGATTTTCCATATTTTCCCATGAAATCACTTGATATTTGCACAAAAAGAACAAAGGCAGTTCAACAATTACGTAATCGATTTAGTTCAATTATTTGTATTTTTCATTGCTACTGAAACCATTAGTTTACCAAATCACGTTTTTCTAATTTCCTCAACTCCATCATAGATCGCATACATAAAAAGCAGGCATTTCAGCAACAATCATATTCTATTATACTCCACTCATTGCTCCAAAAGCTACGAAACATTTTCCAAAAGATGTGGAAAATTATATTCCTTGATGATGCCAACAAGAAGTAATTCCCTTGACTTACGATTTCTATGCAGGAATAGGATAATTACACCAGCGGAACCACAACAAGAATATCGGACGAATAAAAAAATTCATCTCAAAATTTTGAATTCATTGTTTTTAATTTTAACAGAGGCCAGAGTAAAGTACTTGAATGTCATATTAGTCCAAAGTCAAAGTCTAAATAGATGCATATTCTAATAATGCACAGTATTCTAATAATCTGTCAGTGTCTAATAGATGCACACTGACAGCGACTTTATTTCAGTTCTTCCTGTAGACTGATAATCTACACAATAATTTGTTTCACATGTGACAGATAGGCATTTTGCGGTGTAATGCAAAAACAACACGTCTATCTTTTCCTTTTGGCTTCCCCACTCTTACTTGGGTCTACGCGTCACAATGGGTAAGTGCTTGGTCTAGCGATCTTATACTCCAGCGCTCGAGCCTAAAACGTGTCATTGGAAGTCGGACTAGAAGTATCAATGCGTTCAGACTAAAAACATCACAATATTTCTGAAATGTCTATGTCAGCAACATCCTAGACTCAACTTGGAAAGTAGTGGCGACAAAACTACATCATCATACATTCCCGACTCCATATTTTCATGAGTTTGATATCAGCAATCACAAGAACTTACGCAACTTGTGAAATTCTCACCGTATTTAATGTGGAGCACTGTTCATTCTGTGCATCTCTATGCGATTCGAAAAAGTATATTTTACAAAACCGGTTATCGCTACATACAGAAATTGGTTCGATTTCCGCGACGTACTGCCAAAATGTGCGCGGCAACTGTCAGTCCTCGCCTAACCAGTCATCGTGATTTTCCATATTTTCCCATGAAATCACTTGATATTTGCACAAAAAGTACAAAGGCAGGTCAACAATTACGTAATCGATTTAGTTCAATTATTTGTATTTTTCATTGCCACTGAAACCATTAGTTTTTAAAATTCTTCAACAATGACCAGTTGCATTTTGTCATTTGAGTACATAGCCAACATCTTTTCAAATAGAAGCAAACTGGTAATTCATTTTACCTCTTTCATCATCGATGTAATTCCAAATGTTCTCACATGAGATTTGTAACAATTTATTCAAAGTGCAGCACATTTTGATAACTTCGCCGCAAGTGGTGGACAGCCTCAAAAAGCGGACCGCACTTAGATATGAAATATGTTCAAGGATAGAAGTAATATGCCGTCATTCTTGCTAAGAATTAGAGATTATACGAGATTGGATAAGTATTGAAAAAAATGAAATTATTGTTATGATTGTTAACTTATGTTCATACACATCCCTACAATAATCGGCTTGGTTCATTGCAATTTTTATGGTTCTCTCATCAAAAATGAAATTCTTCACAATTCCAAGAAAATTTATTCATAACTCTATTGAAGGAATGAAAAAAGATTCGTCATCATAAGAGGGAAAATAATGATCTTTACATACCATCATACATCGCATGCTCAACACTGACAATATTTGTGAAATTGTGTTGTTTGCTTATTCGTAATTCATCATGCATTTAAGCTTCATACTTTCAGCATGAACAATTTCAGAGAATTTTATTTTGTGGCATCAAATCTTTATACTCCTATTTCCAAATGAAGACTTAATCAATGATCATCACTTCAATCAGGAATGCAGGAGCAATTTGAACGCAAATTTATTAAGTCGTCTACCACATAAACAGGATGCGTCGGTAAAACATTAATAGGTGGATTGAATTTTGAGTTTCGCGTTGCAATAATAACCGAGATGGAGTTTAGAACACAGCAGGAAATATCGAATGTCGAAAAGGAAATGCTTGATAAGAGCTATATGTAGATGAAAGTTATTCCAGAAACTGTACATGACAAAATTAGAGATATTCTCAATCAATCGATGTCAGATGTTTAACAGTTTCATTATTGACGACAGAATTCGAAGATAATGTGGAAACATAGAAGAAATAATGACTAGTGATGTTGGCAGCATCATTGTTTTGCCATTTAGTTTAAATGTGCTTGCAAAGTTGATTCCCTGTGCGAGTGGATGTGATCAAAGGACATCAAAGAAAGAATAATTTATAAAGCAAAGACAACAGTCGCGACATGATGTAAACCACTCGATGGATATCTCTATTTCCACCAAAAACCAGCCGATGACGAAAAAACAAATTAGGGCAGAAACAGCCATCATACTGAAGACAGGGCAACATTCACAGAGAAAATTTAACACTAGTATTGGCTGGAAAACTGGGGATGTGGAAGCGGAATCGAACCGAGGGCAGAATAATCAACAGTGAATGATCAATCGGAGATCTCCATGACTCAATCGTCAAGAGCTTGCTCTAGTTATCTCTGGCACTTAGATCGATCCCTTGGAGTGTCATTGGACAACGTTCCATTCGAAGACTGACTATATCAGCACTGCCCAAGCTCCCATTGGGGAACAGTGATAGTCAAAGTTATCAGCAAATAGTAAACTTTAAGTCAAACTTCCTTTCATGTGACTGAAAGGCAAAAATGATCATAAAATGCGAATGTAGATGAGCCGTGAACAGATTCTGGATTTCCTACGAGGAAGCAATATGACCACTCTGTTCGAAGAGTAGCGTATATTGCCGATATTTTGGAAATTCACACTTTGTCAATATATATTGAATCTAAAAGTTTCTCATTATTAATGCTTCGGATTTTTGCTTGTACGCAAATTAGCGCCAGCAATGAGCAGACATTATTGCACACGTGCAGAATAGCATCTCTGACAATGGAGCTACCAACTTTCTACTGCATTAATCGAGAGATTTTCTAAATTTTGACCATCCAATGTGTGAATAAGCCGAAGGTTGAGGATGGTGCATTACATTCGATTATATGATTCTATCGATAAGCCAATGCAGGTACAACAGATATAAATTAGGAGTTTAAATAATTCATCTATTTTTGTATCCTGTAGTGCGCTGTACTTACGCACGCACTTACAGACTGTCTCTTCTTCGCAAACAATCATTGCTGACAGAAGCGGAGGCGATAAATAGTGATAGCTTCCACATATCAGCTAAAGTCTAACTTTTTTATGTCCAATAAAAAAAAGGTTTAAAGGATGCACACTATAAGCAATAAAAAGTTCATAAAAATGTCATATTTCCCTGCTCCTAACAAACAGGCCGCATTCCATTGCTGGATGTCGAGACTAATTCTCTGCATCAGCCACACTTGGAATACCGATACTTCCCAAACAGTCCTATTTCGAACCCCGGATGATCTATCAGCAGTCTCCATCAATATGGGATAAGCTAGGACAGGGTGTCTACAGAATTCTCCTGAAAAATTTCCCGGTCAGGCTAGGCTCAGTTCTCCGACTCTTTTTGCAGATATTTTGCAAATGCCGATGACTTTAGAGTATCTAGAAGGTTCCTTTAAACGACCTATTCTCCTCGAAGATGCAATCAATGAGCAATTTCAAACTGAGTAACCTTAAGCTGATGTATTAAAACAAGAACCAGACGATGCAAAAAAAGTGTTGTTATTCAACAAAAAAGTTTGACAAAATTTTCAACGAAACGCTTTTAACAAAATCAGCAGCAGGATGAACGTGAAAGGCACGTTTATCGATCTGAATAGAAGAGCGCAAAAAGTTTATAAGGATTTTGGGGAAAATTTGATCCAAAAAAATCATTTGGGAAAAATCATCCAAAAATTTGACGCTGATGCGCGTATGAAGGTGTTAGCGTTTAACAATGTATATGGTCATCCTAGAATTTGATTGACGCAACAAACTACGGAGTTCATCAGGCGGAAAATTATCATCGATCATTTTCGAGGTTTGTAGTCGAGAATTACACTTATTTTCGCAGTTGATATATGTCAGCATTTAATACTTCCAGTTCATGTCTGAGTCTCCTTCGTTGCTTCTACTTCGCTTGAGGCATTGCAACCTATTGTTTTCTTTTCGTGATCCGTCATCCTGTAGCTTCTTCTTCTCTTCGTTCCAGTCTCTTACAACCGAATTGTATTCCTTGCCATGAGAATCATAGTTTTAGAGATATCCTTCGTCGCAATATCTTGGTCGCGCACTCCATCATAAACAAATCGCTGAGTAACTAGCGATTCCTCTAGCTGCTTTACAAAACTTCCTTGTTGACGTTGAGGCCTCCCTCCAGCGTTGCTTGGCCATGACTAAGTGTGAGGACCCTTAAAATGAAATTGCTTTCTGCCGTTCCCGGTTTATAAATTCTCCTCTTGAAAATGTCCAAAGCTTGAGTTGCATTCATGGAACGATTTCTTTCTGGAAAGGTCTCTTCCTTCAACCAGGAGCTGATGCTTCATCACATCAGCTTCATAACCCTTGAACCAACTCAACTTAACAAGATGAGCCTCCAATTAAGTTTCTGCCGCTTCGCATTTATCTTCCGCTTAACACACCGTGTTGGATTCAGTGCCGGTGGTAATCGAAGAAATCGTGACTTAGGAGGACATGAAACGTGTAGTTTCGAGAATATGGTGAAAACATAAAGAAAACTAATCTGAAAACTTAACATTAAAAAATAATTCAGTTAGAGTTGCGGTTTGTGTATATCGCATGTTTGTCTGCTTTAGTTGTGGAACTACTAAGCAAGTTCGAATTCCCGGTTTTTACCGGTTCTCCCGATTTTTCCGGTATAGTTTCAGTTTCCCTTTTTCCGGTTAGTAGACACCCTGTAGGAAATCAAAAGCTTCGGGATCGGCATGAAAGCAAGTCCACCGACGAATAATTTATGCACTAAATTCATTTGTAGTTGCAAACGCCACTTTTCTTTCTACAAGAACACGTCAGCACGCCTCGGAAAGATCGAAAAAAGCGTTTACCGCTGTCAAGGAATTCGGTGCTTAAAAACTTCTAGGCTGTGGACACTTCTCTAATATTCATGTACTGTGCATGCCTCGGTGAACTGTCATCTTGTAATCCGTGATGTGGTCGTTCATGATGCAAATTCCGTCAGTCGAGAAGAAGTCGAATAAGGGAAACCCTTGACACCAGCTGACCGAGAATTTACTAAAATAGTCGTGTTATAGAAAACAGCAGCTGCAGTCAGTGCAGTGCGCCGGTCACGTGTTGCCAAGTAAAAAATAGAACATCTTATCTTCACTGACATGATGAAGTGAAAACAAGCTGGTTAATGAATGCAAACGTGATTCTGACATCTATAATTCATTAAAAATTGAATAAGGATGCAAAAGCATAATACAACTAACAGAAAATATTCTTCTAGATGGGTTAGATTCAAAACAATCTGTGCATAGGACGCTCTCCATCTGTATTCAAAATAAAATTAAAATGTTAAAATGAACGCACAACCTTTCGGAGGCGTCTGCACCACTCCTTAGTCATGTGATGTCATTTTCACATTTTTATTTTATTTTGAACACAGATGGAGAACATCCGATACATAGATACTACTCTATATGCAGTTAAGTATTCGTGAATAAGTAGTTGTTCTTCTCGTATCCGGATGGTCACATTTAAGAGAAAGCAATTCAAATTGCTGTTCATTGTGCGTGATCAAGCCGGTAAAGGCGAAACGTCGCAACGTATTTTATGTAATACACTGTATCCGAAGAATTTGAATTGCTTTCTCTTAAAAGCAGTTAAGTATCACGATAAAGTTCTAATCTACGAACACCCTATGTATCAGATATCCCTCTCATCTCGCGGTCGCCCACTCATTGATCTTATGAGTTGTTCAAAAACGGTGTCTGGGTCTGGCAGTCTTCCCTATTCTGCTTTGTCAATGGATTATATCCATCAAAGACACGCTCGAAGTTTTCCAAGTGTAAGTTCATGATCGACCACGTCTCACTGGTGGGCGGAATCCCGATAACATTGGACAAGTGAATTGACATCCTTTTACTTCAATTTTGGTTTATCTAAGAACCGGATTTCTTCTAGCTTCGGCAAAAATCCGGCCATGAATTTACTGTAAAAGGCGGCTGTCTTATGTAGTACCGCAACTGTTGAAAAATACGCTAAAACAAAGAAACACGAAGGCATAGCCTACAACTATTATACAGATTTCCTTGATTCTTCAAAACATTTGTGAATCAGGCCGATTTTTTGTTTGAAAATCCAATTCCAACCCGATTTTAATCCGGTGCATACGATAGATGTGCAAATTGGAAGATCAATCTCTTTCTCACATGCACTAATTACCCTATTTTGATGTTGAAATGCTTCTGGATGCTCACGTCATTTCGTTTCTGGAAAGATTCCAGTCTGGGTCTAACCAATATTCGAGCGAGGACATAAGACTTTTTTCACGGATAGCATCTTTCGATCTTTTGTCAAGACGAAAATCATTTTTCATGGATTATAATTGCCTTGAGGATTGATTTGTGCTGAGGAGATTTCAAACCACTGATTGGTAGAGTCGAAGGCCTAGGTAAGCAACAGAGTTTCATGTCCCGCCAGTTGAGCATCTTCTGCATGATCCATTGACGCTAATTTATTACAATCATATCAAAGAAACTCTCCTACATTACTACCAAATGGATATGAACACAGAAAAGAACTCACCTCGAGATCTTTAATCCCCGCAGTAATTCCACGAATTCCGACTTTAATGTCTGCGTCACCATAGTAACTGAAAGTCAATCATCAAAATGGATGAGATCATACATCATCTGAACTATATTTCATCTGTTAATGCAAATCTGATATTCATTTCTGTCGCAATAAGAAATTTGTTTCTAATGAATAATCCTCTACAGCTCGCGTAGATTTTCCGAAATGATTGCTGTTGTCATCCTCAAAGACGTGTAAAATTTTTGAGACAGGAAGCTTTCTAAAATCTCTACGAATTTATCGATGTTTACTAAAATGCATTATATTCAAAAAATTTATTATGGAAATTTAGCATGACATCATACACTTAGATGTTAAGAACATCCACTCCAGTGGTTCCCAACCATTTTTACATCGCGGCACACAATCTAGCTCTCAAAATTTCTGCGACACACTGCTCTTAAATTTTCTACTCATAAAGTTATGCAATAAAATAACAAAATAGAAAGAACATCATATGAAGACATTTTTTGCTCACACAAATACAAAATATCCTGTAGGCTTATTCATGACAGGGTATAGAATAATAACGGTGAAAGTCAGTGGAGCTGCTGGTTCTTTACTGCTGCTATTGTTGTACGTACTTATATTTGAGTCCACGATCACTGGAAAGGCTTGCCAATTCTTCCTCTTCACATTACTCAAATTGGAAAGATTGATGACAGATAAATCTAGGAAAGGACTCCGTATCCAATCAAATTATTCAATGCTGATTGAGGAAAATAATTCAATTTTATCTCTAAGGATGTCAAATGCTCTCTAAGCATCCACAGCAGCTCGCGATAAGTAGCTGTAATATCTGATCAAAATGTTTTAGTAAACGACAAAAAGGCCATGGGATAAGGAACCGCTTTCGGCTAATCTGACTTACTAAATTTCAACGTCCAGAATGATCTGATCTCGCCTAACGTGATTACCGGAGTAGACTTTGATACCACCGATCCTGGGAGCCTGAAATTATACAAATAAATAATTTGTGCACAATATTTGCTTGATTAGTGAGAATCATGTTGTCAATGTTGGAGGCTCTGGGCATCAGATTCTACAAGACAATCTCATTGTGGCCAAAAAGATTTTGTGCTGAAAATGGTCGTCCATGTGAAGCCCATGATCCCTTCAATAATTTCGTCACCTCTTGAGTGAACAGTGAAAAGACCAGATGTAAGTTAGCTTGATTAGTTTTACTTCAACTTTTACTTCAATAAGTGCTTGGATGCAACTGGCTTTTATCTTTCTTTTCAAGATAGAGGTCTAAGTTGTAAATATTCATTTTGGATTTAAATAATGACTTTTCTGAAATAAGTTCTAATAACTAACCGACTCCAGCTCAAGAGTATTATCAACACAATATTAATGGAAATCCTTCGTATGAAAAGATATCCATTCAATGTGCACGTCTTGAAATCAGAAAATGACTGCCACTTGACGATTTCAACACATAAATAATTGTTGGATCTATTTTCATTAAAGAAAAGAGCAAAATATTGACCGATGAACGCTCAGTGCTTTCGTACTTGTACCTGCTATCCGGTGCTGCAGTGACAGTTTGTGTAATTTGATCTGCAAGTATAACTATCGCATGATTCTATTTTAGCGGTTATACGCCTTTTCGACATGAGTTGCAAAGTTCTGAAATAATATAACAGACGGCATTTTAACCAGCTTTTCTTCCATTCACTTCTATGTCTTTCTCGGTTTAGTGTCAAACCGTGGATTTTAAAATTCAATATTTTCCTTAAACTTGAATTTATGCATTTTTGGTTATCTTCATCTATAATTTAACAAAATATTTTATAGCCTACGTCAATAAAAATAAAAAGATTATCAATCAAGTTGAAACAATCACAAGTAACGGAAGCGTGCAGATTTTTCCTCGTAGCAGTCTGGCATGCTACTTTACTTCACAAGACATTATGAATTTTCGCGAACAGCACATTTATTTCTAGAAAGATTCTGACGGCGACTTATTGATCCAATTCCAACATCGAACATCATCATTTGCCTGAAAGCCAATTTCGTGATTGATCGAAGCAAATCTCTTCTTGAAAGCCAAAGTGAAAGATCCCAATCATCAACAGACTCAATTATTGTTAAGAACTTAATAACTTCATCCGATTTGATTTGACTATTTGTTTTTACGTTGATAGCGTTTTATCCGCAACCAACCGAATACAGTTGGATTTTCAGTATTTCACCATTTACCACGCTCTCATAATGAAACAAAAAAATCAGCGACAAAAGTGATTTATCTCTTGCACAATCGCACGGAAAGAAAATATGAGTCTGATATCAGATCTTGTATAAGGTGTGACAATCATTTTCTCACGGGAAAATGAAAGTACGATTTATACTTCTCTTTCACTCTTTCAGTAGCATGGAGGAGAGTCAGTTGCATGCCAATTAGCAATGTATTATGTGAGAGAAAATGCCTTGGCCAACTGTTGTCATGTTTCAAAGATTTGGAAAAGCCAAGTAGAGGTTGGTAACTATTTTTGATTTATTTTATCGATATATTTCGGCTATTCAAGTGCCATAGCCATTTTTATTCATTATTTATTGTTCATTAGGTGGAGGTCTGACCGCTACTGATTCCAATTATATTCTGAAATAAAATGTCCATAGGATTTTTGAAGAAGTTTTCTTATTATGATATGCACCAAGCGGTAAATAACATTGAAAGTCCCGAAGTCCATAATGAATGCTTATTGAGTCTGAATTCACGCTGTCTCTTTGAAGGCAAGCGACAGAATGGATTCAGACTCAATACATTTTCAATATGAGCTTCCGAAATTTCTATGTTGCTTCGAAAAATGCTGTCATAAGTATGTATATTCCTTTCATGCTGTGACATATCAACATTGTTGACATTACTATAAAATCGTTACCAAACATGTTTCAGAATGTCATCGGTAATGCGAGTCTCAATAATTTATTTCTCTATTTGATTCTCATTGATATTAACAAAAAATGGGGATCCATGGGTAAGGTTCGCTGAAGGCGAATGTTCGTAGCGAGTCTCGAGTGTGTGACAAATGTCAAATCAAAAGACATCATATTATACAGTGCATAACCACAAGTTGTGTTTAACTACTTTTTACAATTACTAATTTGAGTAATGATTCATCTTTAGACAATTTCATAAAAGGTATATTTCAAAGCACCACTCACGATATCACCCAATTCTATCTTGACAAATTTGAAAGAGCGGAGATATTCAGGCAAGCTTTTTCTAACCGAGGGTTCAATGACATTCTGAAGTAAATGTCGGACGTAGTTGGAGATGAAAGGCCATAATTGTTTCACAATCTGAAAATACACGACAGCAGATTTACAAAAATTCATTCAAATGACAAAGGAAACAAGCAGGAGCCTAAAAAGGCTCAACGCTCGGACAGCCATTACTTATATTCTGTAATAGAAGTTAGTCACAGGGCAATATAGATAGGCGGCATTAGAACAACCTCAACATTTTATATTTTACAAGTTACAAAAACTTGTTACAAACTATTACATAAGTGATGGCAGCAAACGGGAGGATCATCATTATGATGAAAATGATTATGAATGATGCGAGTGCAGCCATAAACTATTACACTTTGATCATTGGCTGCATTAACATGTTGAAAAAGTGTAACTTTTCTTATGGAGAAACATAGAACATTATGATAATTAAGTGTGAATATCATTCATCTTCCACCGCTCAAGAAGACCGAATATTCATTCACATGCAATGTTTGTTATGAGTATTGTGTTAGATTCCCATCTAAGGATTCTCAGGAGCAAGGATAAATGACGCTAAATTCTAAATTAAGCTAAATAGGATTTAGAATAAATGTCGGAAAATTAAAAATATGCAATTTGAAAATCTTGCTTTTACAATTTATCAGTTTCTTCATAGCATGAGAGGTACTGAGATCAATTAATCTAAATACATGTAAATTAGTAATTATTCCGAACGAAATGAATTTAATCTTGAGTTAATATCGAGACGAGACGCGATTTTTCATCATGGTTGGGAGAAAATGAGACAACTGCTGAGCCTCATTTTTACTGATGAAAGAAATGGTTGCAATCTCTGACTGAAGGGAAAATAAGAACAATCTCTGATTGACAAGTTAGGTCAGTCAAAGTACTGTGAGACAAGGTGGTGGAATGAGATAACAAAAGTTTGCATCTTAACTCCCTAAATCTCTTATATTTAGTGGAAGTGGTTTTCTTCAAATTCTAAGATATTCAGCAGAAAGTTCCTTGGATCGCTTTTGTGTAAATTGATAAAATAATTAGACAAAAAACGGTCTCCGCCGAAAAAGAATCTTTTTTGCCTCGTAAATAGACGGCGCGAGGGGTCTTCTGAGTCTCTTTGGCCTGACTAATCGTTTGATTTAATTATCAACTTGAATGAGTTTTGAAAGTCTCATTCGCAATATGTCATTGAACTATTTGCAGACCAATTGCCGCACACGGGAGGTTTCCATAGACCATCATCAGAGAAAGACTGAATTATCTCTCCCAAAAATTCATTAGCGAAATGTGATGATTTGTTCGCAAGAAATAATAATCAAAAATCAAAAACTGCCCGACGTTCGTGTCACATACACATACTCATGGGACTTTTGTGAATCAGCTCGCACATTGACAGCCAATGCTTATATAGGCCTAGCACGTATGCAAATCATCTATAATTACCGCTCATCAGCTCGTGTTTGCGGTTCATAGCAGGTTTGTGGAGGTCAATAAGACTAGTTTATTTCCAGCCATCACACAAGATAGACAATTGTTGATTAGCATTTTATACAATACATTTTCGGAGCAACCGAAAATGTACAGTTATACTACGAAGAAGAATATCTACAGTTCTGAATGCTATCTAAACAAAAATGCACTCATTATTAGTCTACTAGCAAATTATCACGAAGCACTGCTTGCGCACCAGAGTTGTCATTGAATGATGAATGAAGATTCGTTGCAATCTGTTAACGACTGCTAACGACTGCTATTGACTGAGAACCATAACGATTGCAGTGCTGAGCAGATTCGGTCTTCCTGAGCGATGAAAGGTGCAACAACAAACAATTCAATATTACATTACTTAAAATGTAGCACTATAAAATTTAACCACAGCCGAGTACTTCAGTGTAATAGAAATGAGCTGTTCTCATTATGACTATATTTCAAATAATTTTGTAGAGCGTTAACATAAAAAACGCCTATTATAGAAAAAAATATATCGATCTTTAAATCATTAATTTTCGCATGGTACTCAGTGTTGCCACAGCGGCCAACTGGAAAGAATTCCGCCGCGACGGTCTAGGTATGCCGATTCCTAGACCTACGTACGAGTCGCATGAATCGCTTTATTAAAGATAGATAAAGCAATTTTGGGGATCGATTTACAGTCACACGCACGTACATCACGCAATTTAGCCTATGTAAATAATGATGCATACTAAATTGAGTAACCTGATTTTTCTTTTGTTTCCCATGCCCTCCCATCATAGGTACCTTATCATCATTAATTCAGTAATGGATTCCAAAGCAGTGAGTTTAATGCGCATCACATATGCTTCAATTGCAACTCTACCCATTCACTGATCAAGTAATTCAATTTGAAAAAATAGCACAAAACAGATGCCGAGTTACGTAGGCCTATTGATGGGACCATTCCATGAATAAGAGAGGCTGGACAACATCTTGAACAGAGGTTTTATCATTTTAATGACCTATATAATTTTCGGTTCTCCTTGGTAGCACCCTACGTGCACGGTACATGTCAATAAGAAAAAACATGTATTAAAATATAATATCTATCTTAACAAAAGGATCAAATATTGCAATCGCAACATGCTGCTTAAAAACGAATATAAAGCTTACAACAAAAAAGAGAGAATTACGTTAATACTCAGACTGAGTGATGATGATGGTCGAAAGGCTGTAGTGGCAACATTAAATTTTGAAAAGAAACAAGACTATCAGTGTTCTGATCTCTAGGAATCAGTATCCTTGAGCAAAGGAATTACAGTGTACTATGTTAAGTACGTATTTTGATCAATTCCAAGAATTCCGCCACCACCTCAAGATTTCCGCCAATTCCGCCGCTGTGGCAACACTGATGGATCTTCTATCCCTTTCATGAAACCCACCATGCATTGCCATTTCCAGCTTCCTGTAGTTTAATTGAACTGCACGAAAGCACAGAATTAAATATTCACATCAGAAAGAGACATTTAAAGCATAATTCAGCATCATCATAAGCCACAGAAACTTGTCTTAGATATAATGACAAAATACAGTAATTTAAATTGCTCTTATCTGCTCTATGATCAAAGTGCATCACACTACTAAAAACACTAACTAAAAATCTGCTATTTGTTTCTATAAGAATTATTGCAGATATCTTGATAAATGATCAGCAAAGATGAGGACAATCAATTCAATATACAAAACTATAACTTCTTTACCTTATTTAGCCATTCCGCCCTTTCCATATCAGGAAAAAATACCTGAAAAAGATAGACACAGATATCTGGATTTTAAGACCAGAAAAAATCGAAATTCGAAAATTCCCATGAGCTTGATAGTTAAGTGGTTCACAATTGATCATGCATCAAGACGACACTGCCAAATCATTGGTCAAGACAGATTGTGATGGAAGACTTTTTATGTTAAATAATGTTATTATAGATTTTTTGCATTTCATTTCATGCATGAAATATGCACTTTTGCTCACAATTACACATGCCTTTGACACTAGGAAGTATGCTTCACATTCTTCCTTGCTGTTCAGGCTACGTTTCACAGACTTTACCAAAACTGACTCTTTAAAATGAGATTTTTACCATTATCGTAATGCTGATGATTTTTGAAAGCGTTTGAGTACCTGCGCTTAAAGTTTTCTGACATGTGGTGCACATGACTTCATAGACAAAAATAGATACACTTTATTTTACAAATGAAATTTAGTACAAATGTTAATTTTTGTATCGTCAATTATGGGGCTTGCAAGTGGTTCGATCCACCTCCCCTTGGTGGAGTAAAGTCCATCCCTCGCAATGGACCCCGAGAGACATTGTGCTTCTGGGGAGATGGGGGTGTTCACGCCTGGTTACACACATCTGCACAACCTGCTCATCACAAAAAGATGCACCTTCATTCGCTGCAACACTACAAACAGCAGCTGGCTTCACTTCACATTCACCAACACTACAATCTCACAGTACATCGCAAATTCGAAAAGCCCAAAATCATCAATGCGTACAACAACAATAATCCCTGCACCATCACCCAACCCACCCACATCCCCATCACAGTTACTTCCCTCCCCAACTCTAACCACCACTCCAGCATATCCAGGCACTCAGGGAGCTCTACAACACGGGCACCACAAACATCCAAGCAGTGGTCGGGCCAAACATTATTCCATTTTTTTCGCAGCTCTGCTGAATTTTCGCAGGCCTACTAACAGCAGCGAATTATGGCATCATATTTCATGATAAGGCAGGTTGGTCGCCGCTCTTATTAAAACTTGACCAAGAAATCCCAAAATCTTCCTAAAGAAACTATATGTTGTATGCAATTTCCGCAAATTTTGATACAGCTACAACGCAATAATTCAAACGGAAGCTAATCACTTGTAACAAGAGAGATTTTCCGAAAGCAACTGCGCTTGGTCACTGATGACACTCGGAGAAGATTCTTCGTAAAGATCTGATATGAGCTCGCAATAAATGTCATCAATGATTGCTTCTGAGGAGCCATTTTTGTTGATATGTAAATTATTAAGCTGGCATATTGTTATCGAATCTTTTCAACAATTACATGTGCTAGGTGCTTGTAACAAACATGAACAAAAATCACCCATCTTACAATTAAACCAACTACAAAAACTTTGCAACTTAAATTGTGTCACTAATTTAAGACAGGATCTGCTCCAGTTGATATTAAGCGTAGACAAAAGGGTCACAAGAAAAGGAAATAAATTCTTCACCAATGAAAAGAAAGTAAAAGTTCTCATCAAAAGAGGAAAGCAATAAATAAATGCGAACCAAAAGAGAATGGACGGATGATGTGCATGCAGAAATTTCAATTCGAATGGATGCAACAATACTTTTAATGATAACCTTGAAATGTAACTAGATATGATATTCTTCTTCCTCTGATGTCTCCTCCCACAGCAGTCTTGCTTGGTTTTCCATCAATATTGCAGGAAAAATACACTTTGCTAAGCTTGAATTAGTATTGGTAGACAATAAGTTTCGATCAAAGATCTTGGTCGCATGCAGAAGTAATGCTTTGACTGCATTACTTCTGCACTTGACGGAGGCTCTTTGCGGCTTTCATTCCTTTGTGTGTTTCCTTTCTCCGATATCTCTTTCTCTTATCTCTCAATATATTCTAGAGCATTTCATTCATTTTCACTGACGGCAGCAAGTTATTTTCCCTTTCTTGCTGCTACTTTAAAACCTTTTCTGATGGTCACCTGTCGGTTCATTCATCATTCTTCTTTTGCAATTTTAAACAAGCGTTGGAATATTGATTGGCCAACGACATACTTTTACGAAGACTGTCTGTGATTGATATTGTGCGGCAGAATCGATTGTGAAATTAGTGAAACATGCAATAATTGTTGATTCAGTCCCCTTAAATAATTTCATCAAAGGATAGCAACCGTGAATCTCTACAAAAAACATTGACAAGGGACCTGTGCTTAACCCTAAATTGTCAGTCACAGGGAGCCATTATTCCTTAGGTACTGCGGTCATGGCAACGAGTGTCAACTGCGTATAATGATGTTTTCAATGTGCATGTCCATCCCAGCCCTTTAACATACAGTCGACTCTCGATATAAGCAATCTCTCGATGTAAGCGACACGGCAGGTTGTTCCCTGCCGAATTGATAGATACGTGACTAGCTCTCGATACAAGCGATGACAACAGGTCCCAAGGCGTCCCTTATATCAAGAGCGACTTTTTGCTTATTGTCGGATTTCCATTAATGGATATCGATGACAGCTTCTTCGGGAATTTCATTGTACATGCCTCGAGATTCGGAGATTTTATGGACTTTGCATTACTAATGCGAAAATTATGTAAGAGCATATGTTCAAACGTCATATGAAGTTGATTTTCTGCATATCTGGCGTAAAATGTGTTCAATTTTTCGCAGCATCCACTTCTAAAGAATGCTTAAATTCCGATTTTGTTTAATGTCAGGTGAGAACCGTTTATAAAAAGTGAGGAACAGATAATTGGCCTCTTTCAACGGAACCACCGGCGACTTCCAAAACATAGAATTGAAAAGTCCGCATATGGTGATTTGATGCATGAACAATGATGCTTTCAGCTGTATGCAAGCGCAACACAAACTCAAAACATACTAAGAACCATTGCTGCAAATTTTTTCTTTTGATGAACCTGCTGCAAGATGTAAGACGCTGCGATAACCATGAAGCTTTCACCAGATGATAATATAAAGAGTAATACAGACATAGTAATTAGCTATCACTAGTAAACGCACTTTTTATCCTGTAAAGCAGCATTCGCTCCATTGAATAGCATAGGTCCATTTAAATGCACAAATAACAAGACTTCATTTTTTCGCAAGACCACGCCCATTTTTTTCGCAGCGAGTTCATTTTTATTAACTTTTTCGCAGATTTTCGCAGCTGGCCCGACCACTGCATCCAAGCCAACAGCACAAAACACAAAAATAACAAGCAGTTATACAATTCACATTCATCCACGTAGTTCTCAACACCCGATGGCAGCAGAGGATGATGACATAGCCAACCTCCTGCCCACAACCGTCTACACTTAAGGAAACACCAACACACCTACTCGCCACCCTCCGGCTCAACCAACAGAGTTCTTCCACAGGCAGACATATCTACCACCAGCGGCCAAACTGAAGCCGATACAACATGGAACACTATCAGCAATTTCAGATCCGAACACCTGTCATATACGGCTTTTGTATTGACAATAAAAGCCGTATCATTATCATTCTATATTAATCACCACACGAATCTTCACATGACAAAAACATATTTTTACCAACAAAGTTAACTTGGAAAGCTTCCACACATATGGAACAAGAGATCTAGACACTCAGCACCCACTAATGTTCACAACATCACAAATCCAATCATCAAACAGACAAGCTGCACACACCAAAAGAAATCCAGCAAATCAATACACTATGCTTCCGACACACATCAGACAGGATATCGAACACAGAAACAGAACAACCAGAGTAGTCCTCAAAATCAACAGCTGAAAACATATTTATAATGCACAAATCACAACACAATATAAACACAAACAATACATTTGGATCACCAGTATCTCACCACGCAGCTAGCACATCCATCTTCATAGCTGTTACAGATATTTCACTCCACTTTCAAATTTTGCCAAAATACTGGAAAATCTTTCTCACAACCATCAGAAAATTGGTTCCTTCGCTGCATTTCCAACCCAGATTCAAAAAGGCACTTGAGTATTGAATGATTGTACTGCATCTATTAATTTACGTCAAAAGTGGCATCGAATAATTACTAATCAATTGCATGCTATTCGCATGCAATATATATATGTTCGAGTAACTGTTCAAGAACGGAATCATCAATTCTTAGGTATAAGAATGGGGCAACGGGGCCCAAGCAGACATTTAGACTTAAGGAGTCCCAAAAAAGAAAATGATGAAGAAAATAAACGGGCAATCGCGGAAAAAACTCATCTCTGATTTCAATTCAACGAATATTCTTCGAAAAGAATGACTTCACTTTGTATTTTAGATACTTACACCAAATATGCAATATACAAATTCTTTTCTTCATTGTTGTTATTGATCTTGTTTGTCAGAAGCTCTGTTCTGAAAGATTTCGTCATTTTTTGATCTTCCAATTCATGCAATGAAATATTTGTATACTGAATTCAGAAGAGCAATCCGCAACTCATCAAACAAACAAGAGCAATCAATTGGAATAACGACTATAAAACAAAAGTTTGTGAATAATGGATACCCATTGCGAATGATTAACGATTCATTGACATTTTGTCTGAATAATAAACATCAGAGAAATAAATCTAATAAAGATAAACAACAACCGCGAAACATGGTCTTGCCTTTCATAAACAGCAAATTCAAACGCAGGATTAACGAACTTGTCAGAATAACAAATCTCTCTGATCATGTGCGGCCAGTATTCACCAACCCTCCATTGAGACGTCTGCTTAAGAAGAACCAAAACAAATGTTAATGTGAACAATGTAATGTATGCGAGAATGGAATAACTAAAGGAGAATGCAACACCGAAGACTGTGTATACCTAATACAATGCAACAACATCGAATGCGACAAACTATATGTTGGGGAAACCTCGAGAACAATGAGAACAAGAATTAATGAACATCTAAAAGGCCCTGAATCTGAAGTTTGTAAACATCTCATCACACACAACTCCCCAATCACACACACAAGTCCATCACATGGTCAATATTACATCGAAACTTACAGTGCATGGCTCAAAGAAGAAAGGTCGAAAAGAAGGAGATAAAGGCAAGGCCTACCGAAATGTTACTCAATCTTAAAAATTCTGTGGAACTTTTAGCTTTCCTTTCTTTACCTTTGTATATATTTTTTATCTTTTTGTAATCCATGATATTTTCGCTAAAAAAATGTGTTAGCATGTCCTAATGTCCATACTCTACTAAGGTTCTAGGTTGCATTTCACAGATAGGTTAGTTTAAATTTTCTTAATGACATTCAGTATATTTTCCTTTTCTGCATCCCTTGATAAAGGCTAAGCCGAAATATTGGGAATAAATTACCACACGGTCGCAGAAAATTGTTTTTGTTGCTCCTTTCAAAAAGGCAATAGGAATTGCAACTTTTGAACTAAGGAAAGTGAGAAGGAATTTTATGCA
Organism: Prostheceraeus crozeri; assembly: GCA_907163375.1. NCBI lineage: Eukaryota > Metazoa > Platyhelminthes > Polycladida > Euryleptidae > Prostheceraeus > Prostheceraeus crozeri. The sequence goes on along the minus strand of CAJQUW010011787.1, from coordinate 94,189 downwards.
AGATTTCTCGATCTCATTGAGTCACTCTGTCCATTGTGAGATGGCTTTTTAGCTTTATTTGCAGCGGGAGATCATATTTGATTCAACATCGCTTTAAGATCTTAAATTGTTGAGAAACCATTGTTCGTGTATGTAATCATTGTGCCCATGAGTGATATGGACCCATCATTTCTCAACTCCATTGTAAATTTCATGGATGGATGGAGTTTGCTCAGGACATCCAGAAACTTCCTGATTTCAGTTGTATTTGAGCAAATTAGTAATGTGCCATCGATGTAGCTTTTATAACATCTTGGTAGGGAGTAAGATGATGGCAGATTTCCCTCCAAATCATATAGGAGCGCAGTTGCAAATAATGTACCGAGAGGGTTTCCATATGGTATAAATCGCCCACTCAACATCATTGACAAACACTTGAACTTACTATTGAATCGATTTATGGACGGACAGGAAATGTGACCAAGAAATGATAAGTTTGATTGTCTTCTTTTTTCAAAGGCTAGTTAACAGCAAACAACTTGAATGAAGAAAATGTTCATTAAGGATAGCTAATGACACCGCATATGCAAAACGCTCTGAAACGAAGATAAAGCTAATGATCTGTTAGTGTTTCAGAGCTTTTTGCTTGCGTGTGTCATTAACTATCCTACGATCTATCATAAGTGTTATAAATAAGTGAATGCAACAAAAATTAAGTTGGATAAATTTCAATCGGATAACGGAGGTATTTACCAACACTCATGCACAGAAGGTTATCAGTGGGATAAAAACATTAAGAAAACAATAGATCGATAAAAACATATCGGTGTGATAATCAAAACGCGGAACCAAGAAATGTATTGAAGGATAGAAAGACTATTTCCATTTTATTTTGAAGTCCATTTTAGAGAAAAGAGACTCGATGCAAATCGCCGATGCCATCTACATTGAAGGAGAAAATTTCGCACTCAAAACGTCCAAGGCACATGCACTCCACTTGAATGCAATGTGACACTTTCCAAGTATTTTCTTGACAAGTTGTCAATCTTCATTCTTTCTAGGACTTTTCTATTTGGTTTACATGCATCTGTTACGGATGATCCGCATGTAATATTTAGATTTTCTAATGGTGAATTTTTAAATTTCACAACTAAATAATAATTTCATGATATGTGTAGCACATCATAATCTTTTTTGATGTAGATTGATAACGGACCAATCAAGGTCCTAACCGTTGCAAAACAATTTAACAAGAATTCAATAACAACACAGAAAGAACCGTACAGAAAGACCGAGCGAATAAACATCAAAAATGCGCTAAACTGGAACACATTCCAACTGTTAATCAAACATACTAATTTTGACTTTTAATAAATGCATTTTACATGAGTAGGGCTCATGCAAAAATAAAATTACACATGCAAGAGCTTGATGATCAAAGGATGAAATCTTTTAGAGCGGAAATTCCATCAGATAGTTCAGTAATAACAAAGAAAATTCATCATCTACGAGTAGAACTAGCCAAGTCACAGATGCTGCAAGTCATATGAAGCGAAGCTAGGGTGAAAATAAATTGACTGTCTTATGGCATTCACATTTTTCTTAGCTTCGGGAGCGGCTAGACCTGATTGAATTCAAAAACAATCGACTGACAAAAGCATTTTTCAATTTACAAATGCCGACGATTGAAACAATCTTAACAAAAACGTAGATCTTCCACTCCTCATAAAATCGATTTTCCACTTAGATCTCGAACCTTCTTACACACGCATTGTGATTCCGCTCCTTCCTCGAATAGCAAAATTTTATCTTTAAAAATGAACTTCAAATACTAAAAAAAATATGAAGAATGAGTGACCGTGGCAACCAGTGGACTGTATGTCGATAAAGTTAACATAAGATTAGCATGGACTTTGTGGAACTTGACACTCTATTCAAAATCTTTGCTTCAGAACAGCTTTGCGCTCTTTGTTTACTGCAGAAATAAAAATATTAGATGACTCGTCATATCAAGCTCGTGGGAAATAGGTACAATGCGACATCGACAAAAGTTCACATGCAAAAGTCATTTATTGGTACTTACCCAACTTGGTAGATCAGTCATTCTTGACACTATTGACTTCTGTTCATCAGTTGCAACTTCATGACCAACGTCGATTTCAATCTTTTTTTGACGTCTATATTTCTCATTAAGAATATAGGCTAAAAGAGCTAAAAACAACCAGCTAACACTAAAACCAATGTATCCCCATAACCAAACGATGACAACCACCAACGCCAACTTAAAAAATAAAAGGGTAACTGATAATACTTCAATGCTAGTCAACTTTTTCTCTATTGAATCCGACATAATGAACTAAAATATAAATTCTAAGGGATAAAAGCAAATGCCAAAGCTAAATCATTCACAGCTGTTACCGGTCATTTCAACAAATTTAAATAAGGGTAGAAGCTCATAAAAAAATAAAATCAAGCATTTAAAAGGTTTCACAAATCCAATCATCACCCCTGTCTCCATAAACAGAGCACTTTTCCAGAGGGAGGAGTCTATTTGTGTTAAATTGTTGCGCCTACTCTATGGGAAGCAATAAGTTAAGAATCGCACAATCCATGCACATTTGTAGAATGTTGGGAGACAGTCATAAAGATTCCATATACAGTTGATCAATTCAGAAATTTGAGCACAGAGTTCGCAATGCAGTTGCTCTCATGGCCATGATTGAGACTATTTGAGAATCATATACGTAATGTGAGCCGCTTCAAAAAGGTCAATGTAGAGATGAACTACAGTCACAAAGAATAGCTTTGATGCAAGTCGAGAAAAACAGCAAAACACCATAAACCAGAGTAAGTATACTGTAGATAGGTTGTCGGCCATAAAGTAGGTGCAAAGATATTGAATATTCTAAAGGGTCTAGATAGGAAATAGACGTGCTTTTGTCTTGTGTGCAACGAAACCAATAAAATCAGCTTATATTGCATGAACCTGAAAATATTTTGTAAGCGAGCAACAAATGTTCCTTTTCTTTGCCTCTTTTTTAGTAATTACAGAACTAAACGCATTTTAATAACAAATCAAGAAACTTTGCATGTGTCTAAAAACAACGTGCAAATTGCAACAAACAATAGTCAAACATTCTACTTCTTCAGATGTCTTGCAAAACGCAGTTGTCAATAAGAGCAACCTGTTGATACAATTCTTTCAATTAGATTTCATTGCATTATTTCATGTCAGCTGATAATTAAGAAGCCATATTTTTGAAAGGGAATTTTTGTAATTTTTGTAAGCGAATTAAGGTACCTCGATGCAAATGCACGATATTTATTACATTTCAAAGGGAATGAACTAAGAATGAGCATGGAATGAACATTTACTAATCGCATATTAACCCTATTCGCGACGGCTTGAAAATTGACAATGCGCGGGTCACTGCCACTACCATTCAATTGCAATACTATTGCATTTACCTCTCACAGCATGCGGCTATGGCATGCGGCGGTGCCCCATAGATTCAACTTTTTGCGGAGATTGCATTCCTCCGGTCCAAAAACATATTTGAGCAGTTTTTAAAAAGCTACATTTCTGCAAGGTATTCATGTTTGTATCAAAGACAGAGTAGGGATATATAGGTAGAGTGTCGACTCAAAAAAGTATCTGTATGCAGTGAAATTTTTTATATCAAAATATTCAGTTTTTTGCGGAGTTACGATCCCGCGGTCCAAAAGATTGTTTGAGCAGTTCTAAAAAAGTCTGCCAATTTATATACTACCGCGATGACTCCTCTATGTAAGTAGTATGCAACAAGTTGGATATCAAAGGGAATGAATGTCTGCTAATCAGCATCCCAACTAAGAGGAAATTAAGCTGATTATCAAGGAAACTTCATGATCCGTATCACAATGAAAGTCTTCATGAATTAGTCACGATATTATTCGTGCTTTCTTGGCTGAAAATTCAAGTTTCTGATTCAATTTTCACCGACACGTTGTGATTCACTGAATTCATGTTTCAATTCTGGAATCTGAACAGCGATGTAGAACAATTTACATCTTTCAAAGTTAAATGAAATCATTGTATTTGATTGTGTGATTTTGCTGTGCCAGTGGCAGGTTGCCTGTGATGTGATCACGCTTAAGAAATTACTCTTGAGATTCAGTGTGAAAGTAATAGGAACCCATCGAATGGCTAATTCAACAAACATTAAATCTCCAAGGCAGTCATGAGAATCTGTGAATGCCATCATTACCTTCTGTATTACAATCATGATCACTCAATTCCGTGGTAATTTCTGCAAAGCTGCAAAACTTTGCATATCTCACATTTGGTGACAACTCCGACTGCATCTCCCTTGAGTTCATTTAATGAAATCGAAAGTGTATACACATTGGGGATTTAATAAATGCGGAGTTACCACTCTACCTAATATACTTACTCTATGAACTGTATGACAATGGAAGTCTTCATGAAAAAATCGCGATGTTGTTCGCGCTTTCTTGGCTGAAATTTCAAGTTTTAAAATTCAATTTTCACCGGCATTTATGATTCACTAAGTTCATGTTTCATTTCTTGAATCTGAATAGTGATGTGGACCATCTACATATTTCAAAGTTAATTAAAATCATTGTCTTTGATTATGTTGCTTTGCCTTAGGTTGCTTATAAGTGATCACGCTTAAGAAGATTCTCTTGACGTTCAGCATGAAAGCAATAGCAGGTCATCGAGCTGCCAAATTAACAAATATTACCTCTCCAAGGATGTCATGACACGGACCTGCAAAGTAATATAATTTCCTTCTGCTTTGTGCTATCATGATCAGTCAATTCTGTTGTAATCTCTTCAAAACTTCTTAAATGTGCATATCTCACATTTGGAAGCAATTCCGACTGTATCTCCCTTGAGTTCAGTTAATAAAATCGAAAGTGTATATACACATTTGGGATTTAATATATGCTGAGTTGCCACTCTACCTAATATACTTTCTCTATGATCAAAGATATATTTGGTGGTCTGGATATATTATTTGATTGTAGTTGGAAAGAGCCAATATAGAATGATGGTGGTTCTATTTTCTGTTTCTTACTTCTTACAATTAATTTCAGTTAACATCCGTTAACTATCTTCAGGTTAAAAGGAAGGAAATATGGTCTAGTATAAAATTTAAAATGATTAAAAATATTTTCTGTTATGTAGAAATAATAAAACATGACAATGTATTACATTATAACAGTATCAAATTTCTAATTTACATCTCTTACCTTCTTCCAATCGTTTTATAGCTTTGCATTTTTTATACTTGTATGATATGTGCATGTACTTATAACTTAAGCCTTTGTATTGCTAGTCCATTTCTATGTCCTTTGTTTTCATATCTAGTCAGGTCATCATTAAGATGCTATTGGTACTATGTAACCCAATACTACCCGTTCCATAGCCCTTCCCCCTTTTGTATTCAATATTATGTTATTATGACATAGACGTCGGTGTGAATTTTAAATTTTATACTAGACCATATTTCCTTCCTTTTAACCTGAAGATAGTTAACGGATGTTAACTGAATAATTGTAAGAAGTAAGAAACAGAAAATAAAACCATCATCATTCTATATTGGCGGCTCTTTCCAACTACAATCAAATAATGAAAAATAGCCAAGACAATATATTCAAAACTCTGGATATATTACCGACATGAAGCCGTTTCATAATTAATATGAAACAAGTTGGATATCATAAGGAATTTGCCATCAAGCATTTATTAAGCGGAAATTAACAATAGAACCGCGGCGGCGTCAAATTTGACGCTTTTGTAATAACCCTTTCATACACACATATAGAAGCGCTGAAGTTGCGTAGCTCAATCTCACCATTCTAAATCAATTTTTAACGCTCATTACGAATATGTAGTGATGAAAATTTTCCGGAAAATTATGGGAAAAATTGGAACATATTGGAAAATTCTGAAAGTTTTGATTTTTTTGACAGGCCCTATAATTTGAGCGCTTCCACTGCCAAGGCAGCTGCGTACCAATAAATTGGGCCCAAAACTCGATCTTGATTTCATCATTATTTCGATTAAAGCGATCGTAGCAATACGATTTCCGTCCGCGGATTTTTGAACATTTCTTTGCCACCATTTTTAATTATCACACAGACACCGTTTGGGATAACGTGAATCTTGCTTTACAATGGTGGTATGATTTCATGCAATGTGAAAGATCTAGAGCAAAAATAATGTACTTCATTTTGGAGTCTGCTAATTGCTAGCTTCAAAGTTAAGCTTTATTATGCAGCGTTGATCATGCAAATTCTCCATATGTTGATGAACATGTGATGAAATGTAAGCATACACAGTCCACGCAGCATTCATGAGCGACCATATTGGAAGATACTCGTGAGATATTTGGAAACTAAAGATATATGTGATGAGTAAAAGAATATCATGCTGATAGCTCAAACTTCTGGCGCATTATCCGATATCTTCGTTGAGGATACACATCCTCCATATCTGGTTCAGATGGTTCAGATAGTTCCAAATCGATTTCAGATCTGCCCAAATGAATTTCAGATATGATCCAGCTGAATTGGAGATCTCCACTTGAATTAAAGATCTTTTCAAAGTTGAGCTTGTGACAGATATCTGAAACTCAGCTAGAGAAATCTGAAATCCATATCTTATGTCTGAAATTCATTTGGAAAATCTGAAATAGACATGGAGAAGGTGCATTTGGCTCCAATGAAGTTAACATACAGGGATGATAGAGAAGTTTTCGGACTTTGAATGTTACATAGTCTTTTCAAACGACTATAATAAGTCTCCAAAACAAAGGAAAAAACGTCAATCACCGATAAATAAATTTCAAAATTTTCCAATGGAAAATTTTCCAGAAAATTTTGAAAAATTTGAAAAATTTTCCTAAACATTTTCTGAAAAATTTTTTGGAAAATTTTCCATTTGCATCACTACGAATATGATATTCTTTTTGGTGTCCGTCTAGCAATAAAAAAGTTATCAGGTGTTGCCAAATGGCAACAATGTGGGTACAGCATAAACTTCTGTACACGTACTTCTGTGAAATAACGAGCAATCTTTAATCTCAACACAGATTTTATTCTTTGAATTTGATATGTCCGTAGGCCCTATTAGATTGATTTTGCATAGTGTTACATCAAAAACATTTCAATTAAGTATACAATATATTTTTACGCATGCAATAGGCGTATACCAAAAAGGGAGTACGCACATGTCCTCCCAGTAAAATTACAAATAGCTTACACAATACAACAAAAATTGAAGCACATAGGCCTAATATGCTTTGTTATAGCATTATAAATCAGACGATTAAAGTACATGCAGGTATTTTGCATCATTGCCATGTAGTGAAAAGACATAAAACAATTCTGCTTTTCGTTCATGCAAAGATGAAGGTTACACTTGATGCATGTCCACCAACTGTATCCTGTCTTGCACATCTTGCAACGTCCTTTGATAGAATGTTTCGGGAAATGATACAAACCATCAGACTGAACTTCCGATAAAGAAGATGCCTCATTAGGACGCCTTCTTTTCAAACTTGGCGATTTGTAGAGCCTTGGTGACTTTGTCATAGAGGTTGTAACTTTACCAGCTTTTGTCAGACCTTCAGCAATATTTTGCGTGAATGTCTTCAATGATTTTCGGACACCTGGTTTGTCACTGTTCAGCGGCAGAGATTGTCGAAATACCAACCAGCTATTGTTTATTGCAAGTGAAATAAGATAGTACACTATGCGCATATACCATTTTCTACTTCGTCTGTCAATCCGATTCAATGAGAGGAGCAAGTCACATAGATCGACCCCACCAATGTGTTTATTATATTATAGTATATTGGGTATGGGAATCAATTTCATCGACTGGTCCGACTTGTTCCAGCGCTTCACTTGCCCAAGAGGCTCTGCTTCGTATACTGTAGAGTCACAGATTTATTATTAAACCAACGAACGACCGCTATATTGGTGTTCAGATCTACTAGCTGATCGTGAGAACCTCTTCCCTCGTGCCGAAGCTCAGTTTCAGATTTGACGGGATATCTGTGTAAACGATTAGATCCTATTGTTCCCGTGGAATACTCAGTTTTTTCAGTTGAGAAGTCAAGCGAAAGTTCGTATAGTAATTGTCAATGAAAAGTTTGATATTGGGGATTCTGGGTAAAGATATGAGCACAAAGAACGAACTACATTATTCATCAAACTGAAATCTTCTACTTTGTCTCTGATTTCTGTAGTTTTCCAAGCATACATGATGAAGTCATGCAAGATTCCTGTGGAAGATGCTCTAGAGATAAATTTGAATCCCCACTTGTTCGGCTTGTTCGGGAAATACTGCTTATGACGATTTCTCCCTTTAAATGGAACTATCTGTTCATCAGTGGCTTGATACTGAGAATTTGGAATTGTCAAGCATTGTTTCGAACACAGTCATACAAAAGTCTTATTTTGAAGAGAGGATCATATCCTTCTTCACTCGGTTGCTTCGCTTCTGTATTTCTGCATAGATGAAAATATCGCTTGACTTTTTCAAAGCGATTTATTCCCATAACATCTGTTACAGGCTCATCGTGTAGGTGGAGATAGTGTTTAAAGTGTGGTAAATTGCCGGTAAATTACCAGTGGTAAATTACCAGTAATTTACCGGCAAGATTGAAATAAATTACCGATTTTTCGGGGTTTCCTGATTATATTTTGCTACGACAAAATTTCTGCCCTTTAATTTGCATATCGATAGTTTGAGAATAGCCTATGCTTAAGCCATATGAAATCCTTTGATATCCTTTGACCCGTCCTTTGATATTCACATTTGGTAGGCTTGAATTGAATGGCATATAGGCTACTTGAATTTAATAAGAGTCATAGGCCAACCGATAGACGCGTTCGCGTAAAAGTGACAAGCCTACAGGCCTTGTATGTTTTTGACATAACCAGAGATAGCATCCAACCAGAGATGTCTATGAATAAAATGATACAAATGTTTATACCATCCGTTTTGCCATTACCAACCCCCTAGCAGTACCAAAGAATGCCTGAATTTATCAAATTCCACGATAGTTGGTGTCTCTTCAACACCCATTTGAAATCTTTTAATTCTGGCTTCTCATTGGTTAACACGATCGCTATTGTTTTCTTATTAATGCCTTCTATTCACTTTTTTCAAGTCTGTGCTCTGCATAAGTGATGCGATAGCTTAGCATATTTTTGCAATTACTAAAAATACTATCCACGAAAATATTGAGGACCATTTCGATCGTAAAACCCACTGTGTCGATATTTCATTCCTGAAATTTCAACAGAAGTTGTTGTCGTTGTTATTTTCTATCTGAATCACTTGACATATTCCAACAATCACTGACCAACATTCAAATATTCTGTGAAAATCAAGAAAATGTTGTTACTTTATTTTACAGTCGCATTGTGTTAATCGATGAAACAAGTTTTGCAATCAAGTTTCTCATCAAGAAATTGAAATGCATATGAATTCGTTTAATCATTTAATTCAATTGATCGACGTCATATTGAAGGATTTAGAAGCTCCATGTTTTTGGTGTAGATGCTACTGAATTTTCGTTGGTCAGGGCAAGATTTTTGGAGTCTTTTTCCAAGTCTTGCACTTGGAAGCCTGTCATAATCCATAGTCCAGAAGATAGGCATTTCATATTATGAACAATAACTAAACTGCGATGCGTTGGACAAATTCATTCAGTATACAGACCTTGGACTATGTCTCTTAACTTGAGACGGTATGTACAAGGTCTGTTTAGCTACGAAAATTAAAATATGATTTTCACAAAGAATTGCTTCAGAAAACCATGGAAATTTCATTTTAGGTCTGTTGAAAAATGTTTATTTCAATATAACTTTTTCATTCCTTGGCAGATGAAGACGATAAACTTCAGTGTATTGATCGATCAGTGCGTCTAGGTAGCGAAACGAGGAAATTGGCAGATTCAATATTGTTTATGGAAATAGTAAATTAAGGGGAAAATGAACAAAATTCATTTCTTGATACAAAAGATGTTGCCTCATTCTATCTAAATTTGCTATGTAGATTGTATGATATTCCTTAAATTGACAAGTAGTTTGGATTTTTAGAAACCTATGAAGATTTGCAGTGCATAGTTCACAAAATATTATAAATTTCGCATGCAAAACATAAATTTGCCTAATTTTGAAACGCAATTTCATGCTATGCTAATTTCATTTGAAATTTTAGCCAAAATATTTGTTTAGTAAGTTGAGTTTGATTAGATGCTAAATTATCATAGCATCGGTATTAGATATCGAATAAATATATGAAAAACAGGATTCCTTCAACGGACACTATTGTATTAGCGGTTTGATGGCAGACGTTTCACCCGTAGGCTTTCTCAATGCTAAATGACAATCCATGAAAACTGGTGCAGCACATTTGACATCATTAATGACAGTTCACACAGCTTTACAACAAAGTCAATAATTAAAATCAATTGATGGATACATACTGTAGATTGGAACATCACATTCTTGTCACAGAAGTGTGATGTTCCAATCTATGTATCTAATGACCTGCTACTGCTTTCATGAATTAGAAACTTGATATTTCAGCCAAGAAAGCTCAATAAGATGCCGACTTTTTCATGAAGACTTTCATTATAAAACGGATCATGAAATTCCCTTGATAATCAGCATAATTTCCTCTTAGTTGGGATGCTGATTAGCAAATATTCATTCCTTTTGATATCCAACTTGTTGCATACTACTTCCATAGAGGAGTCATCGCGGTAGTATATAAATTGGCAGGCTTTTTTAGAACTGCTCAAACAATCTTTTGGACCGCGGGATCGTAATCTCCGCAAAAAACTGAATCTTTTCGTATAAAAATTTCACTGCATACAGATACTTTTTTTGAGTTGACACTATCTATACATCCCTACTGCCCGCCACACCTATTTTAAGTTAAATGGTTAATGTAGGGATGTGACCTGGTCATCATCACTTCACTATTTTTCGGGAAATGACTTTGTTGACCTCAAGTGCTTTCTGCTCAGACGATGACGTCAGAAGAAGTCAGATCAGGCTTCAGATATCGCTGCACTTCAAGTTATCGCTCCCAGTTCAAAAAGTATTTGTCCGATGTGCACAAATTTTGGCATGTAGGTAGAAAATATCCTCACTTATGTGTACTTGAGGTTTTGTGTCGATTGATTCATTTCTACGGATTTTAGACAACTTTGAAAACGTGGGGGTCGATAACCCATAAGTACCTATTAGTCAAGCGTCGCTCCTTGAGCTGCCTCTCTTTTCGTTCGCCGCATGATACAAGTCCGATATCAAAGTTTGAAGACATTAGCCTTACCGTCAGACGATCAAGTCTGACCTGACGCGCTTTCATTGTGTGCTGTATTCATATTGTTTGCAATCACTCCTCCCGATCAGAAAGTGACTGTATGACCGCAAACGCCTCACTCGACAATGCATACACTGTATGCAAGGTCATACACACTTGCAGTAGGATCCCACAACGAATTTTTGGCGGTATAAGGAATGTAAGAGAGTAGGCCTACATACTGTAGATCATCAATTTTACAACTGACATGCTGAAATATTAGGTATTTCGGTATTTCGATATTCAACATGGCCTGAACATAATCAGTTATGCCTACAAATCGAAAGAAAAGTTTCCAGGTCAGTAGCATGTATTACAGTATAAAATATTGAAAGGCATCATGACGCCTGTCGCGGTTCTAGGCAATCCAATTTTCAGCGCTTCTAGTGTTAAGCTGATGATTAAAGAAAGTTTCATCAGCTGCATTATGATGCTAGTCCCTGCAAGTCTTCAATGAAAAGTTGAGATGATATTTGTATTTCTTGGCTGATACTGGCTGCACCAATATGTCATGTTTACAATTCAATTTTCAGCGGCATGATTTTATGATTCACAAGGCGTCATTTCTTGAATCTGAATAGCATAATTTGAATCTACATACATATTTAAAGTTAATTATGATCGTGTTTGATTCTGATGTTTTACTCTTTCAATGTCACCTGGCAGTTAATATATATAGTTTGTGATTATCGAGCCATGCGAAAATACTCTTATTGTATAATACGACTGAGCTTTAAACTATCGAATTGCTAATTTTACAATCCACATTACCTCTCCAGTCATGACATATTGAGGATTTGTAAATTATTTTTCCTTCTTCGTATTGTCATCATGATCAGCCAAATTCGTGTACTTCAGAAGTGCAAAAGTTTGCATCTCACTAGTGGTAGGTCTACTGGGTCTCAACTCAAGCTAATGAAATGAACTGCATGCATGTGGATTTAATTAATTCTGCTGAGTTTCTACTCTATCCAATTGTTCATATGATTCAGATATGATATTCACATTTATGAATGCAGGAAATTAGAAACTTGTCATCATCGGCACATCGATCTTTGTATGATGTGTGAAATTGCGCCGGTGGAAATACCTGCCCAGACATATTCCTGACTCTGTTGGTCTGCCGGCAGGAATGCATCATATTCGTACATGAGTGAATGGACTCAATGCGAGTTCAAGAACAGTTTTAGTACCGGCATTATTGGGGGTAGGGTCTAAATCTTCATATTCTCTATGACCAAATAAGTTTTCATCTTATGATAAGCATTGATTTTATCAAAAATAAGTAATTCTCGTGAGGGCTACGGAAAATCGAAAAGAGTAGTTTACAAAGTAATATTCCACATGGGTCAAAAATAACCCTTTCGGCGATCAATTCGGCGTATGGTGTTATCAATACATTCCGGAAATCTTACCGTCTACTGAGCATGACTGCTAGTACCAGTCATAGGCAATCTTATTATAAATCCGGCAATGGAAGCATGACACGTGACTGCAGGTATACTAGCAATCATATGAACTTCTATGGTGAATTATTTCTATTTTTTAAATGATTTTTTGAAGATCCGGAGGTTTAAGATATAAATCCAAGCGTGATTATCAAACTAATGTGTCTATTTTTCTAAAATGAAGATTCGATCATTAAGCACTAACCTTTTTCTTTGTTAGCTATGACTTTTCAATCAGCCCATTGCATTGAGGCTGTGTTCTAAATATCTTCAAAAAGGTTTGTCATGCATGCCCACCCTTTAAGTTAAGTGCTCAATAATAATTGACCATTTATATCCCATACAAACATATACCTGAATTCAAAATAAGAATCCTCCATACCATCCGAAAAAGTCAAAGTAGAGCAGCAATTGTATGAATTGGTATTTCGATATATTCCTGTTTGAGAACATTTCTCATGTGAAAATTGAAACAGACATCTAGCTTTATACAAAGTAGGCAATCAAATTCACTATGGATAGTCACAATTCACAGAAGAAAAGACAATTCAAATGACTGTGTAGTGCATTGTGTGCAGTAGGCTGAAAAACAACCAGGTATTTTTTGAAGCTTCTGATGGTGCCTCAGTTCACAAAGATCTTCGCGTACAACGATATCAAATTTGAGGCAGATGTTGCTTCAATACGACATAGCAGTTGTACCAAAAACGATGCTGCAAGCGAAGTTCTGATTCAGTTGTGCTACAAAACTAACTTCAAGCAGAAAATAGTGTGACAAAAATAAATGTTCTCATAAATTGTGGAAAAATACAATCTTCGAATGTACATACAATTTATTCACTTCATCCAATGACAAAATGTCAAATGAAACCGAACGACACCAAATGTAGGTAATGATAAATCAGCAATCAAGTCATCTATTGTATATGACTGAAGAAAATTGACCATCGAATCACACTTACCGGGTGCAAGCAAGCCAAACTAACAGCAAATGATTGCATTTGGCAGTTTCAGTTCAAGTAAATTTATGTAAGTCGGACACCCAAATTTGACACATGATTAAGCTTATCGAACATATTTTATAACTGAACAAACTAACGCTCACATGTAGCTCAAAGCACTGCTTACGCATGCCAAAGCGAACAATTAGAGATCCAATAACATACGCTCAAGACGGATAGGAGAGTCAAAAATTAAATTCCGACGGCTGACATTTACTGTTGTAATGATATATCTTAAGTGACAGTCATTGAATCAGCATACACGAGTATGTTACTATAACTGAGTGCCGTTAGCAACAGTGTGCCATCCTTTACAGATTGACGTCTCAAACAAGCTAGAATTATGAAAAATTGTCACGTTAACAATGGTTCGATTTTCTTTAACGTTAGTAGTCTACGAATGTATTCTAAATATATCTAGCTTATTATTGGTGCTATACAGTCAAATGATATACTCATTCTATTGCAAGTATTCTACTCTTGATCATTAATGAAAAGAAGAAATCACAACTGAGAGTTGGTGTTAATCTTGCTTGCAACCACAATCCAGCTTTTCATCGACGCAATAGAAGGTAGAATGAGCGCTTCTGTTGATGCAACGTCTCCTTGGAGGAGCGCTGTGCACACTAGGGACGATATCTCTTCACGACTCAAAACTAGCCATGGAGGGAAGATAAGGGGGAAGATGGATTGTAGAATGACACATCCGTCGACGACAGGAAATCGACAACTGGACACATAAAGAGGACAATAGGAGTGAAACAAAAGTTAGGGCATGAGTTCGATATAAACAATAATATGCCTTCGATATTCATGCAAAACTGTTTCTTCATTTGTAGTTAGTTGAATATCTCAATTGAAATTTTGATTTTCATCAATGTGTAGGATGAAAATTTTGTCTATGCGGTATGTCTGCGCACGTCCGTGAACGAGTTCAACTGGTGTTGCTTAAAGCAGAGTGGTTGGTGAATTTCGTTTTCATTGCTTCTGCGCGACAAGAAATGCTAACTTAGCGACTTATCTCATTATTTAATAGCATTTCACTCAAATTCTGAAGAAGCGTAATTATGACGCAGGTGGTTTTTCTAGGAGATCAAACAACAATTTTTGAATCAAACAGACTACATGAGTGATTTAACATACCGATCGATCAATAGAAAAGACTTCCAATAAATTGGAACCATTATAAGTAAACATTAAGATAGACATGATGACTTAACGCGCGCATAGATGGTCAAGTGTTGGGAAATAAAATTATCTTGACTATGGTTTCCTGGATAGATGATTTTACAATAAAATTGCAATGAAACTGGATTTTTATAAAACTGAATGAGAGAAAGTTTAGAGATGAAATGTAAGTGGCAGGAGCGCTCATAGTAGTATTGAAACCCAATATCCTGTCAGAAATCGAGGTCCTCTCACAGTTTGAAAGAAAGCCGATAGGCCTACCTTCACAAGCTGTGAGAGACATGATTTTCATATCTTGATTCATATATGATCAGTTTGATCATATGAGTAAGCTTAAGATATGTTAGGCTTGACATTTCGATGACGAATCAGTCGCATGAATCTGACAATCATCAATAGGGATAATCAACACGATGACTGCAACAGTCAGCATGAAAAAGTTTCTAATGTTCACCCCATCAACATGCCTGTGCAACTCATATATGATATCACATTTCCTATTCATAATCATAAAATTATGTGCAAGAAAGCTCAACCGAATTGATCAAAATAAAGCGAATATACAGCTGTCTGACCATTGAAGAAGATAAACAAATGATTGCATGAAAATCGTTTGCTTTGGAAAGCCCTAATTCATATGGCAACGAAATCATTCTATGAAAACAAGTGTCGTCATAAGGACCCCACATCACCAGATGAGGAGGACACTTCTTCTTCCATAGCAGTGGAAAGTCGTGACCGCGGTATGTTTATTGGTCGGGAACATGTCTCGGTAACGTCAGAGGAAGACGATATGCATGGCGCACTAGATCCAGAACACACAGAAGAAGATGAGGACGGGATTAGTCGGGATGTGGAGAGTGATAGTCGTTTGCGAGGGGGTTGGTCGTCTCCGCTACTATCGTCACCACTTCCGAAAAGCATAGCGGGTAATACGAGGGACGAATGATCAGCACTACGTCGTTTGCGAGCAGATCCAGCACCACATGAGGCAGAGGATGTGAGTGACGTAGAAGAGAGGGAAGAAGGAGACGCGGATTGGTGGACAACAGCCAATGGACTTAGCTGGGCCACAGGTGAAGTACCAGGACAATGAACAGATATCTGAAGCGCGGGAGAGAAACATTGCTTCCGAGAGGACAGAGGAACAGGTGATGAACAAACAGGAGGAGTTCCACTACCATTACTGATAGTAGGTGTCGTTGTTTGAGCACCTCCACCACCACTACAGCTGCTGGAGGGTGTTGTTGGACAACTGGATACGCTGCTACCCCCACGCGCTACCTAGAAATGAGAAAAATCATTTTCATTCACAAGTATCCAACAAAAAGGAAGAATCGATGTTTTCGAATAGTTCAAGGTATTGCAAATTTAGTACTAGTAGGTATTTTTCACTTGTTTCGAAAACATATGAGAACAGTAAAATAGCCAATATTAATCATCGCAAATCATTAATCATCGCCAGGTAAAAGCCAATCCTGGTTGGATCGGTAGCCAATCATGAAGGTCTGGTAATAGAGGAAAGAGATGCGGAGTACAGTAGTACGCAATTTCACGTTTTCATCAAATCTGACTTACGCCTCAAAGCTGGTGAGCAGTCCTACTTGAAAATTAGTTGAGTTTTAGACTTATGCACTGAAACCATCAAAGTATGTAACAACAAAAATAAAGATTACAGCGCTCAAACTGTAAGGACATTTTTATTTCAACTCATAATTTTGTTTTCTTTGGAAAGAGTCAAATTCAAATGAAGGAATGAACTGCATTATTTATAGGCGATTAATTTCAGCTATTATCTACAAACATCTTCAAGAAATGAATTCATAAAAATACGGAATAAGGTTCAAAATTCACATCAGCATATAAGAGGTACAACATAACAATACAAAAAATTTTAGAAATTTTAGAAATTAAATTAATTAATCAAATTATTAATTAGTACAGAAATTTTAGGGCAGGTATGTAAGAGTGGGAGCCATGCGGCACCTAGTAAATGGTTGCATACCACCATTAGCATTTTGCTGAATGACATGACATAGAAAAAAGAGTAATGTGATGTGAATTAAAAAATCTGATTACCATAGAAAACATGTGAAATGCATCTGAGTTAACGAAAGAGGAAATTTCTATAACTGTCTAACTCGTGTTAGGCATTGATAGACGGTTTCAGCTCATTTATATACACTGTATAAAGTGCCTCACGTAATCGGAGATTGGTGGAATCTTTATCAAAGGATAGAATCGTTGTCATTGTTGTCTGTGAAGAATCATTGCAATATTTTATGTACTTATAAGCCGATGAGTTGTTGTTTTTGTTACAGATGAGTATGCAAACAAGTGTATTATTTACCAAAAACGAGTTAAAATAATAGTACAAATTTTCAAACTGCAACTACAGTCCGTCATCAGGTAAAAGGATAATGCGAAAGTAATTAAAATAAGAGGAATTATGGAAGTTCAAAATCAAGATCTGCTGTCTGAAATGTATGTAGATGTCATCGATATCGATAAGCCGATTCATCGATATAATCAAAAATGCTTGTAAGCAACGAGAAAAACTACACTTGTAATGTCCCAGTATTCTCCAACATCACAAACTTTATGATGAGGATTTCTCACATCAAATTGTATTCAACTTCTAGCCATATATCGTGAATATCAAATTCGGAGGCTTCACCTGTTATCATACTGAAGGAAATGTTAGGGAAATACAGAAATCTGTTTTGCATGGCCTATTGCTGAATAATATTCAATGGTCAGTTCCTAGCCTTATGCTGCGGATGTGCTGAGAGCGAGTTATTTTTTGGAGGGGTGGGGGGTGAGGGTTTGAAGCAGTCTTCCTTAGCTCCTAGTTTCCACTTGCCTGACAACAACATTCGCAGGCCAGTAGAGGCATCCGGAAAATCTATAAATTGCTCGGAGTCAATCATTATTTATCTGGCCGTCTGAGTGAGGGATCATGTCATAAGTAAGATAGCACGTTATAAAAAAAGGTCAAATTATCAAATTATACAATCTCTCCACCGTGCAAGGGGCCTTCGTCTGACTCCGCTCCTGATCACTCAGATTAAATTTGCATGTTTGTAGGTCATATCTTTGATCATTCTGCTCAATTGTATTAATTTTTAAAGACAGCATACAGAATGTGCATCGTCACTTTGAAAACAAAAGTAAGAATTGTTGCACTAGATAACCAGTTTTATTGAGAGCACACACCATCCTAATCAAATCCGTTAGTT
Organism: Prostheceraeus crozeri; assembly: GCA_907163375.1. Classification (NCBI taxonomy): domain Eukaryota; kingdom Metazoa; phylum Platyhelminthes; order Polycladida; family Euryleptidae; genus Prostheceraeus; species Prostheceraeus crozeri. The sequence continues at coordinate 75,939 of CAJQUW010011787.1, read as the reverse complement.
ATCACTAAAGATGCTTCCAATCATAAGCAAATGCGCAGATTTGCTGTTTTTAAAACTGCAACTTGCTTTTGTCCTTGGAATCTCTATTGACAATTTTTTTCTATAATATTAGCATAATACGGGCCTGGAAATAATAGAAAATGTGAGCTTATTTTCCTAAATATTTTCCGTAAATAAATCGTCAAATATTTTGGAGAGATACCTTTAATTTTTGGAATTTCATCGCAAGCAATGGTGATATATTGAAATTGGATTCTTTCCCCCAATGCATGCGTGAAGATAATTCATCATGATCTTTTCTTGAAGGTAAAATACTTTTTGAATGTGTCTGGGTGGCTGTACTCGTAGTAATCACATAATTATTTTCGATAGGCCTATAATCAAGACAATCACTGATTGGCGGGATCACAGTTACGTGTACTGTAAAAAAGTTTAACTTTTGATGAATGTAATGTAATATACAATAACTTGAATATACATTCAATTTTAGAATAGCACTGAAATTCCTAAATTCTCGATGAGCAGGTTCTCCGACACATGTTGAGCATGAAAATTTCCACTCTGCCTGATATTTTGGTCAGTTTTTCTGCCTTCCTTTAATCAACTACGTGTAAACTGATTTTATATGACAAGGAAAGCTAAACGAAGAAGCACATTTTTCTATTAAATTCTATTATAAGTGTCATTTTTTATTCGTATATGAATATGAATTTTAACCTATATATATATAGTATAGGATCTGAACAGATTTAGCGGCTAAAGAATATATTTCCAATCATCATTCAAATGTTAAACAAAAATCTGACCAAACCAAAGTACCGGCTTGTGACTGATTATACGCGTATTTTGTAAAAATCACTCAAAACAAACATAAATTGTAGGTTACCAAAATATTCAACTCTTTCAAAAATTTTTCAATTTATTTGAAAAAACATAAGCGTGTTTACGATCCTCGACAGTAAAAAATTAGGAATTCATGGGAATATACATAAAACATACAAACAAATGGAATACTTCTTGACGAAGATTGTTTTTCCACATATTTTTTTCCCAAAAAAAAAAACACCTTTTCCCATATTATAACGTACTTAGAAAAACTGTTACATGCATGCTTGAGTTTAGTTTACTATCAAATGCTTACGTAATCAACAAATTAAAAGTTGCTGACATACTCTAAATGCAACTCTATCTCTTTTTTTCCAAAACGCGTGTATGACATGAATGTTACAAGTAATAAGCAGACCTAAAACTGAGATTCTAAAGAAATGTGTGCAGGAAGTCGAGATTAATGTCCAAATAAAAATTTTCGGGTTCATCCGTTAATTTGATTAATAAATTCACGAAAGTAGCAAGCATCTGTTCAGTTGTCATTGCTTGAAATTTCCTCATTCCATAGAAAGAACCACACACCGCTTGAAGTCGCTACAAGAGAATTCATTTGCTTTCTTCTTGAGATCACATTTTTCATTAAGATAAAGGAGAAAAGTTTATCATTCTGAAGATTTGAAACATGCGCATGCACCATCAATAAACTGATCAGATGCTTCGCACTGGTAGTCACTTTTGCAATTTGGCAGAGAACATTCACCAGCAATTAAATGAAAGCAGCATGAAAAGCAAGCGAAAATAAGGAGTTTCCTAAGCGCGCTTTCGTGGTCGCTGCCATTCGTCAGAAGTAACTATCCCCGATTCTCTGTTGTCACAAACTTGCTATTATACAGTGCTTCATTTTGCACTTCTGCAGTGTTCATATTGACATTGGCATAGTTTTACGCCTGTGCCGATGTTGATATAAATTCTTGATACAACTACAAGGCTAAGTTTCTACGAGAAACATTTATTGCTGTGGTGGTTCGGCTCTTGCAGTGCTTTGGCCTAGTCGATTCAGCAAAATATTCTAGGCAAGTAAAGTCAATTTTTTAAAAGTTTTGCGATATTTTTAACAGAAATAGTAACATATACCAAATACCAAATTAAATAATTACCAATTAACTACCACATTAATATTTCGACCATCTGAAGTGGCCATCATCAGAATTGTACTAAATCAAAGGCATTTACTGAACTATATACAAGATTCAAAATACATCGATGCTTGACTACAGTGTTTAATAGCTCAAGTTTTGTGGAATGAAATCGAAATCACTTATACTCAAATAACTTACATGTATGCTGAAAAATAAGAGATATCCACACAGATTAACTAACTGAGTCTCACTGAGTCACTTTGACCGTAAAGAGACGGTGAACAGAGCTAAATGAGCAACATTTCATAAATCAAAAGATCGTATCTGCTTGGACACTTTTTCAAAACTCTGAAATTTCCGAGTCGGATGTTATTGTCGCGTTACTGATGTTGCTATGTATTTTGAATTTTGTATAGTTCAGCAAATGCCTACGGTTTAATACAATTCTGATGATGGTCACTTCAGATGGTCGAAATATTAATTTGGTATTTTTATTTCTATCAAAAAGTTCAGTTTAAGTCGGCAAATTATCAAATTTTCGAACATGTGATTCAATCTTGGCGTTTGAACAGGAACATGTGGAACCCAATCTCAAGAATTCCTTCTCAGAAATGTAGTTCAGCAAAAAACTATATTTGAGAAAAAAAGTTGTTTTCGATTGTGCAGCAGGTAGAATGCTGTTGTTTTGAATGTCAGGTGTCTAATGAATTATTATATTATTACATCCTAGATAATTCTAACAAATAACTGACATCATAACCTTAAAAAGTATGGGTGGAATTGTTGTGAGTGAGATTTTCCTCATGGTTATTAGTAAACAACATACAATCACACATGCGTGCTCGATTCAAGAAGTTTTGGAAAGTTGATTTCAGTAACTGAATAGGCTTCATACGATTTGAGGTCACTAAGTAATCGATAAGAGAATTTCAATGTCAGAGAACGGATTAGCTTCCATGATATGACATTCGGATGGCTTTAGAAAAAAACCGCCGCTAGTGTTCGATCCTGAATGATTGCTGTAGAATTAACAACAAACACACAATTCATTCTCGTTTGTATGCCCATATCAAACGCACCGACAAATTAGAAGTTCTCATGAAATACATTACTGCTATTGGTCGTCATTTGTAAATATCAATTCTTCCCAGCCGTCATCGTTATCATGAGATAAAGCTAAGAGACATAAATATTTTAATGCGGAATTACGGAAAAGGTACAGCATAAATGATTTTAATTTTTTATGAATTAAAAACATTGTATTGATGAAAGAAAATTATGATGTCCTTACTGGCCTGACGATAGCCATACTGCATAAAAATAAATAAAAGTTTATCCATAGCATCAAATAGCATCGACTCTTTCAAACATCACAGTAAAATTTTGAATATTTCCAACATCCAGTCATGCCTCAGCAGCTAGCACAGAACATTTTTTACTTTTCTAGGTTGACAAGATTTGGTGACACTTCAGTCACTGAATGCTTCCAGTGTGAATAGACTATGTCCCTGCGGATACTCGACTCGACTGAAGTTGACATTACCGACTAACGTAGCATGTTTTAATGCATTATTATAATAATTTGTGTTCTTATTTTCGCTTGCTTTTCATGCTGCTTTCATTTAATTGCTGGTGAATGTTCTCTGCCAAATTGCAAAAGTGACTACCAGTGCGAAGCATCTGATCAGTTTATTGATGGTGCATGCGCATGTTTCAAATCTTCAGAATGATAAACTTTTCTCCTTTATCTTAATGAAAAATGTGATCTCAAGAAGAAAGCAAATGAATTCTCTTGTAGCGACTTCATTAATCTCGACTTCCTGCACACATTTCTTTAGAATCTCAGTTTTAGGTCTGCTTATTACTTGTAACATTCATGTCATACACGCGTTTTGGAAAAAAAGAGATAGAGTTGCATTTAGAGTATGTCAGCAACTTTTAATTTGTTGATTACGTAAGCATTTGATAGTAAACTAAACTCAAGCATGCATGTAACAGTTTTTCTAAGTACGTTATAATATGGGAAAAGGTGTTTTTTTTTGGGAAACAAATATGTGGAAAAACAATCTTCGTCAAGAAGTGTTCCATTTGTTTGTATGTTTTGTGATCGCTAGGCCAAGCACTTAACCACTGTGCCACGGAGACCACTGTATTCATTTTGACAGCACAAATGATTATAATAATGCATTAAAACATGATACGTTAGACTGTAATGTCAACTTCAGTCGAGTCGATTATCCGCAGGGACATCGTCTATTCACACTGGAAGCATTCATTGACCGAAGTGTCACCAAATCTTACCAAACTAAAACAGTAAAAAATATTTTGTGCTAGCTGCTGGGGCATGTATGAGTGGATGGTAGAAAATATTCAAAATTTTACTGTGATTTTCGAAAGAGTCGATGCTATTTGATGCCATGGATAAACTTTTATTTATTTTTATGCAGTATGGCTATCGTCAGGCCAGTAAGGACATCATAATTTTCTTTCATCGATACAATGTTTTTAATTCATAAGATATGAAAAAGCAATAATGAAAATGCGTCCGAGTATTTTAAAAGCATTGAGTTAAATCTCACTGATGGCAAGGGTGAGCTTGACTATACTTAAGATATTTTGCACTCCATGTATGAAAACAAGTGACATAGATGTTCATCATAATCAACAGTTAATCAACAATCGTTGCTCATTGAACAGACGAGATCATGCCACAAAAGATTCTGTGATTAATTTAGGTCGATGACAAATGATGGTGCATGCCATGCTAGTCATGCAGGCCCCTCTAATATTCCATTCATTTCCGCACTTTCAAAGGTCCAATAAAATAGAAGTGACGTTGTAATCACATCATATTTTCTATCCAATAAAAATAGTTTCTCTTACAAACAATTAGTCAATTTAGTCAGTGTAAATATATAGAAAAATCCAAAGAAGATTTCAATCAGCTGAGAAAACTCAAAAACATTTATGAAATTTGTTAATATCTCAGATGTCAATCAAAGAAATTCAAAAAACGAGTATCACTGATATGATTAAGCCATTCCTACGTTAAAATGTCTTTTTGCTTTCTTTGCAAAACACGAGATTTCGCGTGATAATGCGTCTCATATCTGAATACTTCATCAAAAAAGGCTTCCCATAGCTTCCGGTTCAGGTTTTCTTGAACATCGTTTGGAAATAAGAGAAAACAATTCAAAATCTATCAATGCTCAAAATGAAAACGAATTTAAGCCACTAATAAAGTCTAGCAGGATGTCCGTCTGACGTGGTTAAGCCGATCCAGCATGCAGAAACGACATATGTATGTATGTGAGGGTATATCAGACAATTATTCAGTGAAGAAATACAAATATAACGTTTTTGATCGGTTGTAAGTATCAAAAATCACGATGAAAATAGTCGCCTATTTGTTGGTGCTTGAATGAGAATGAGGTTTGTTCCTTTCATTTTTATATTAATCGTGAAAATCATCGAAATGTATCTCTCAACAAAAAAATCAAACGTTTACAGCAATAGAACTTAGTCTTTCCACAGGCTTGCCGTGAACATGGATATCCATGGAGACTTTCATGAATATTTCCAAAATTAATGCCGCAAGTTTCAAATGCATAATTGAAGACATCACGTTTTCTGTAAATATGTCTAAAAAGCGAAATATCACAAGACCCCAAGTGAGCTAAATATGAAAATGTGCTTCGACTAGTGGCCGTATCCGGTAAAACAGCCTGAAATGAAGCTGGACGTCCACAAAGGTGACACATTCGTGTTTCTGGCTGATTGCAATGATACACCGCTTGATGTGCCGTTTCCTTTGACAATGAATGCGAGGCTAGAGACGTCGACAGCTTGGTGGTGTACTCACAGTATTTTTAATTCTTGCGCCTCCAAATCACAAGATCATGCACCGGCATTTCTAAATTCATTTACTATACAGTAGCTTAACACAGCTATGCACATGTGCCAACATTATTTGTCTGCACCCGTGTCTTTAGCATCCATAGAACGACTATTTAGCCAAACTGGTATGATTTTGTCCAAGATGAAGAAAAAGTTGTCACCAGCCGTGATGAAAAATCTGATCTATATTCGATATTAAGCTAAAAACAATAATTTGATAACTAAATGTGGAACTACCACCGACAGTGAAGCAGGGACTCCGACTCCGAGTGGCAGTTATATGAAGCCTAATTTTTTTTAAAAAAAATGGTAACCTGCATCATGGATCATTATAGGCTTTGATGAACCTATCTTTAGTGATCATTGCTGTATCTTTTCGATCAAAGTTTACCAAATGTCGCTTTAAGTTGGATGAATGCGACTCGGCTCCTCCCATCTTCTTGATGTGTGCTTCACACGGTTTTTCTCCAGTCCCGACCAGGCAGGAAAATCCCCATCCTTCTTCAAAATATATGAGTACACTTTCCATCACACACGATTGACGTGAGGGTGAAGAGGTAATGTTCTCAAACAAACTAGCATTTCATTTTTGTCTCTGATGTGACCTTTGGTGCGTAGGTGTGATCGAGGCTAGGAAGGCTTGTCTTCTCTATTAAATCACCGAGTGAAAAGATGATCCTTTTTTCACTATCACGGTTCACTCCCTCAACTATTACAAGCTCTGCATGCAGCAGTGTCTCTATACTAATGTTTGACGGAGAAAGTTGACATCAGGACAGTGACAGCTATGTCCGAGGATAAATAATTTGCTTGTATTATATTTCGGGTCTAGTTATAGGCCGGAGTCCGGAGTCCTATCATTTCTGGGACTCCGACTCCGCATCTCTGCAGTGAAGAGATGACAAATGCGCTGGATTGTGATCCTAATAATGAACCATTTCAAGTGAAGTTTAGCCTGACTCAGAATAACTTGAACTTGTTTATGTTTATTAAACATAATCGCGTTGCATGAATGGTTAGCCAACATCTGGTTCTACAAGCTTCAATTCAGGGTGGAGTAATTCTGTTCTAAAATTGGATATCATGTCTTGTGTGGGGACATTCGTTGCAAAACCAATTCGCCGCTATAATATACATTTATATTGTTGGTAGGTATTTTTCAATAAATGATTAAGTAAAATAGGTCACCAAATATCTCTTGAACTTTTATATAATTTCATCATATGCATATTATCATATGAAGCATACTCCTAGCTATATGCGGCATATCTACTTCTCACAATAGTTGTCGATATGTATCTGAAATTTTCCTCCACGGCAACCCTGTCTTCCCAACATGTAAAAAGACACACATGAAAGTAAATCCCATTTCCAGCAAAGCTTGTACTATTGAAATGCGCTGTGCCCATAAAAACTTTTAGCTATTTTCTTGAGAAAAGAAATATCAACTTTTCCTCCCGCAGCTATGTTGCACAGCCCGAGCGCAGCGAGGGATGGACAGATAGCTAAGGGAGGAAACGTTTATTACTTCTCGAAAGAATGTAGCTTTTCAGTTTGTGATTTGTAGATGTCTATTGTTCATTACAAAATTGATGGTTGTATCGCGAAATCTATGAATGAGCTAATCCAGGGAATATATCGATTTTTTGGTAGTCTCTGGCTAATCATAACTTGCTTGACTTCTATGGTTTTTTACGCAGGAGCTTGTACAGGAAAAGTTAACTGGGGGAGGGAAAGTTAACTTTCTGATCCCGTGGGACTGAAAAGTTGATTTTTTCCTTCCGGCAGTTTACATAGGAGAGATATCTTTTCACTCCCGCACAAAATAAAAAAAAATTTGGCGCAATTTCAATTACAAGCGATTAATGAGGTTCTATTGGAGTGCAGAATAAGCTACCAAGTACAAGGTAAAATCGCTGATTTTCTCCAACAGCTATCTGAATAAGATCATCCTACGACGAGTTGAAGGCCAGAATTTTGATTTACCCGGCATTGTTTTGAAGAAAAACTAAATCTGCACGAAATAATAACAGTGAGAAAAATAGATTATGATGTGACAGTAAAATTACACTGTAAGTATAAACTCTGCCTCTATCATTGCTACGAAAACGTAAAGCTAACAGATCATGTAATTAAGGAGTTTGTAAATAAATTTGAGATAGAGAGGCGAAGGAAAGACCAAGTCATTAGACGAATTCGCCTAATGGTGACACAGATGAGGTGCCTTACTATGTATTTGCTCATGTTATAAGTGCATTAACATGCTAAGACCGTAAGATCTACTATAATGTATTTTAGAGCTAAACTATTTAACTATAATCGGAACATAATATTTTGTATTATAGCTCCGCGCGCCGAAAGACAACTATGCATAATGACGTTTGATGTCACGATGCAAGGGCATATTGCAACGGTTCATATCACTAAGATACAGCAAGGACCTGTCACAAATCTAAAACAGTTCTAGCACAGACATTGGCTTATTGTTAACATTGTGAGTGGAAATTCAAGAAAGAGGGGCAGACACAATTTTGCAGACCTGCCGTTTCCGAACAGATCGGTTAGGCAACACATTCATTCCATTCGACTGGTTTCCGCTTCAGTCATCTATGGCGCAGATTTGACTTCTAAGTAATGACTCATCTTAGGTGCCAGCCGTTGATTTACGCGTTTGAATTTTGAACATTCAATTTTACTGCAATCCGAAAATATAATATCATCAGCTATTGAAGATACGACCACATTTTTTAAATGTTTAATTTGCCCTTGATCACTGCCGTCATTGTTAAGACGTTAAACCGATTACAACAAAACATGGCATTTGGTTATCAGACCTGAGGAGACACGAGACCAAGCATAATTTCCTTCTTTCCTAATTAATCACAAACCTATAAAATCGCATGGAGCTTACCACGTGGAGATTATCTCAAAATCCCTAATATCTTTACTCGTAATGGCGAATATTTAAAAGAAGTCTGATACGAGTCCCTGATGTTGATAATCCTAATGCTGGCACTGACACTTTACTTCAATTCTTTCAATTCACTCAAATAGAGGATTAATAACGTAATCAATAGTTCAATGCAGATAATGATGCACATCGGTTTATGAAAATGCAAATGACAATATCACTCAGCTTACTTAGTAGTGTTGAGCATTCTGCTGCGCAAAGTAAACTATACGATCTTCCACAAATCGTCTGCTGATGAATATGGACTGTCACTAATCACTGACAGAAAAACGATTGGCCATTTTTATCTTCGGCACAATTAACCAGTTAAAGTGAATGAACGGTGCTTCTATTCTTCCCTCTCCCACATTTTTGTTGTTGACACCCGCGAGTGTTGTATCGTCAACGATCTTCTCTTGCTCCTAAGTGCAGTCTCACTGCCGTCGCGAAAGCGTTGAATGTGTAAAATTCCTCTGGTTTGTAGAACATTTACAGCACTTGCTGTGTCGTTCACTGTAGACAACCATCCCACGCAGGTCATCATCACACCTGTATCTTGTAATGTATTATAACTTAGTATACAATGGACCAATCCTTCATCCCTGCGTTCAAGCAAGACTTCTCACTGGTTGTACTATCACTCAATAACAGATCAAGCCTATGCTAAATCCAATGTGAACAAGGTTGATGAAACTTGGAAAATGGGGGGGGGAGAGAATAGAAGCACCGAATGAAACATTGTTAATAAAGCCATGAAAAAGCATTTAGAAACTTTGATATGTGATCAGCAGCATGGACTTACTTCGGGTAGATACACTACGATTAATCTTTTATACAATAAGGATTTTATCTCATCCGCATTAGATGATTCCGCCCGAGTTCACTCAGTGTATGCAGATTTTCAAAAGGCTTTTGACGTTATTCTGCATGAGCTGTTGCTTCTCAAAATATGCAATCAATTTGGCATGAGTGGTTCTGTTTTGAGCTGGTTCAAAAGCTATCTCGTGAATCGCCATGAAAGAGTTATCGTTAGTGGTGAAAAGTCAGCTTGGGTTGTAGTCTGGGGTTCCTCAGGGATCCATTTTAGGACTTTAGGAGCCTCATTGCTTCTTCTGTACATCAACGACATCACTGCATGTTTTCAGTCTGTCGAAATTTGTTATTCGCTGATGTCAAAGTATTCAAACGCACAGATCCTTTGAATGATTGCTTCGAGTTACAATGTGACGCAAATAGCCTTGTACTGTGGTGTTCTAAATGGTCAATGAAACTTAACCTACGAAAGTGTTGCTTCATTGATTTTTCTTTGAAACGTAGCCGTCATATAAGTTTTTATTATGTGCTCAGCAATCGTTTTTTGCGTCATGTTAAGGAGATAAAAGATCTTGGAGTGATTTTTCCTCTATTTTGTCATTCAATGCTCATGAAGGCATCATTGTATAGAAAGCATATCGGATGTTCGGATTTGTCAAAAGTCATGAAATCCTCAACTGATGTACATGTCCTGAAAGTCTTATTCAATGCGCATATTCGCTCTCATGTTAATTATTGTTCATCAGTTTGGTCTACTGACCTCAAATGTTCGGCCAGTAAGCTGGAAGGTGTTCAAAAGTGGTTTGTGAATCACCTTTGCTTCGTGAGTAATATCAGCTACTTTTCAGATAATTATGAAAGTTTGTGTACAAACTTTAATTTGACTACGCTTGAAACGCGAGGCAGAATTGCGGATGTTATTTTTCCAGAAAATTGCGAGTGGTAAAGTGAATTGCCCGTATCTCACTTCGTCTGTATTTTTCAACATCCCAGTGAGGCGCACCAGACATGCTGTGTTATTTGCTCCAAAGAAAAAGAGTCGTCTGTTGTTGCGCAAGCAAGATTTCATACCAAGATGTTGTGATTTAGCAAATTATATGTGTAATGAGGGTCTCTTTGTGAATAGCACCGCTTCCTTTAAGCGTATTCTGCTTTGTCGAATAACTTACGTTTTATGCCTTTTCTTGATGTCTTTTCAATTTTTTATCGACGGCTGTAATTGGCTTATTGCTGTAGCTGTTATGATAAATAAAATAAATACAAATGAACTTTTATTGAACTATTCTGGAACATAGGAATCCGCAAGAATGATTTAACTTTTGAAAACATCGGATTCAATAAAGCAAAAATAACAGTCCATCGTCACATTCCTTAAAAACACTTCGGAAAGAAGTCAAACATCACTTATAAATAGAAATCCGAGCTTAAAAATAGTCGATAGTAAACATTGTACGTGATGTCCTTCGCACGATGCAAGTTCTTCGATACGTTTATCAAACACACCGGAGAGAGGATATTAGTAGCTAATAGCACAGCAAGGCAGATTCGTTCCGAGAAAATCAATCGCTGTTTAAATTATTTATGCCGCCAGAAGAAATAAACAAAAAAAATAGATTTCGACATCCCATCAGCTATATTGCTTTCAGTTGGGATCTATCATCCAGTCAAAAATGGAAAACGCGTCTTACTTGTGATTAAATGGCTCGAATGACTTGTTGCTGAACTGTGATGAATCTGTTATATACATGTTAACATGAAGGAAAAAATATGAAATATACAACTGATGCACGTCATTAAACACTAGCGCATTGGGTCTATGAAATTGAATAGAAATTAATGAAGCTTTCATTTTGTAAACACCGTGGACCAACTCCGTGTCAATCTCTCAGTCCACGCATATCCTCTTGTGACAGCGCATTGTGGAGCATCATTAAATCGAAGATCGCCTGTCGCAGAGCAAGATCCGTAGAAGAGGTGAAATCCTTCAGACTGCTTCGCTAATATATCCAACATAATGGATAGAGTTGATTAATTATGTTTAATACTTCTGTGCAACTGATTTATGCCCAGAAACCTGAAATTTTTTACCTTAATTCCTAACCACTAATCTCAAGTCGAGACAATCAAGCCGAATCCGTCAACGTCAATCTTTAAAATTGCCTAAGTTCCAAAATCATGCACAAACCCTTGTGACAAATATGTGATTATTGCCAAAATTAAGATGTATAAAACATTTCATTGCTAAGTATAAATCTGTTGAAAAAGTATCTTTTCATTCTGGAAATTTTTTCGTCAATTGTCAGCACTTCATATGCGTGTACTTGTGCATGCATACATAAAAGCTTTGCTCTAATACTAATTTCGTGAGTAATGAAAAGAGTCAAGCATTTTGACGGCAAAATTTATCAATGTATAAATTAGTGTAAACACAAGCCTAGCTACTGAGAATGACAAGAGTTATTCATTATAAAAAGTATACATTGTTTCAAATGCGAGTTAAAAGAAAATTTAATGAGAAAATAGTACAAAAATTTCGAAGTTCATAGTGTCAACAAGATGTCTGAGATATAAATTCATCTCACTCATCTCTATTGCATCACTGATACTTCGATGACACTTAGAAATTTGAAAATTATCTTCTATCAACTGTTATAATCATTTTTATACTAAATTGCATTTGATGAAGCTTACAACGAACATTCATCCTTATCTCACTCCATTACACTGGGTGTTTGAAAAGTCCGTACCCTATTTCAATTCCAAGTCAACATAATCATATTCAACGGACCGATACACACTTAATACGAAAACAATGTTTAACTCCAATATAACTCCAACGTTTTGCTAGATATAAGGTTTCATAGGAGTACCATTGAAGTGAAAATATCATTATTTCATCCAAAAACACCTCTATTTTGACATATTCCAACTGCACCTGAACGAAGAGGTTGATCTCGAAAATTTGTGCGATAATATAATACAACATCCAGCAGCTGAGGTGTTTGATCTGATTGACTTAACTTTATCTATAAAAAATGCTGCTCCAGGGAAACTTTGAATCATTGAAATCTAAATACTGAAGATAACTTGAAAATAAAAATTCTACAGGATAGCATCAGTAGCATAAATGCATTGCGCTAAGTCTACAACGTATTACAAAACATACATGAATGAGACAAAGTCTGATAGCACACGCAAATTTCAACAAACATAATCTGTCAGGAGACATCACACCAGAGAATTCCACGAAAATTTGAATTAAAATTTCAGCCTTCAACAAAAATTCAACATTCCAGTCACTTCTTTTCACACCTCGTACGAAATTAAGATCTGATGATATTCGATGCACCTAAACATATTTTCTAACATGGTCTCATTCTGCGAACAACTATATGCAATTGGATCAGTGACTCTTTCCTACTCTCTTCTATCTAATGTCTTAGCTGCCTAGTAATAACAAAAAACACGAAGATATATCGCTTGCTTTGTCTGACGGATATAAGAGAGCAAATCAAAGGCAGAAAAGCAATTTCGATAATTTGGAAATAGTGGGAAAAAGGAAATGCGGTCTGTTAAATATGGATAACTATAACAAGGATAGAAAGACGCTTCATAGTGAACGCCGTGCTATCAACGTCCACTAAACTGACATGTTTTGTGCCTATCTCATCCGTCTATCATTACATGCTTGATGATAAAATCATTAATGCAATACGCTATCTAAAGCAAGATGTAAACTCAGTTGATAATTTGCTACAGAAAATAAGAACTTAAACTTAAGAAGGAATTGCTTGATGCTATTCGGAATTCGTCAAAACATTATAATCTGCTACTATCGAATTGGGTGGAACGGTAAAACGAGATGGACGTTAAATTGATCAGTGAGTGAGAGAGAAATATTGTAAGAAGAGTAAAATGTTTGAGACTGCTGGTTGATTTACTATCAAGTTTCCATGAGAGAGATTCGCTGAAATTTTCACAGACACAAAGACTGCACGAGATCAGTATTTGTACTCTAAATGTGATGTTATCGCATCAGGTTCGTTTGTGGGAACGATCACTTGTCGAATATTCGTCATCCAACCCGAAACCTGCATATAAGGACCAAGTAATCGTCACAGAGCACATCCTTGAAGTGATTTGTCTTCCTTCTATCCACTGACGGTGATGTGATGATGACATTATGAAGAAATTATCTCGAATATGGATCATTCTCAATGGTTGACCATTTTGCAACATATTGAACTTTTTTTATCAAATGTCGTCATAAAAACACATAACGTGTAGAAGAATTTAAAAATATTGTGTAGCTTTGTGCAGTTACTATTTTTGAAAGAAAGTGCATTTTCTTCCATGGAATGGAAGTGACAGTTATTTTCAGACTGAAACTCGATAAAAGTGAGCATTTTCTTACTCTTATCATGTCACAAATTACCTGATGTTGAAAGAGTGATTCACATCATAATTAAAAACAATGATCTTAATTAACTTCAAGATGTGCACGTGAATGGGTCATTATTCCGATAAAAAAATAAAACTTAATTTGGTGAACCACAAAATCACGTATAAGATAATTGAATTAGTCCGCGTATACAGGTATATATAATTATCTGAATTCTAATCGCATAGAGTATAATGATTTAAAAATTTATAACTCATTCTATACAATGACTTTCATTGACCCTAAAATGCATTCTGATGGCTAATAATTTAGAAAGGCTTAATATATACATGATACTTAACAGATCCAGTTGGCCTGTTGGAAAAGCAAGCTGTTAACTAAATTTGCTTAGTTAACAAACTCGAAAATTGAGGCACGCAGAACAAGTTTTTAACTTTTTGTATGAAGATCGACTTAAACCATAATGCCGATCAAGAAATTTCCATGGTGACATCTTAATTTCCCTTTGAGTTAAATGTTTTAAGATTCTCATAATACAATTTTCATTCCATTTCATATCTAATAAATTTCATGCAACTCAAAATCAAAAATCTCAAGTAAATGAATGCAGAATGTAGACACAGGAATAATGTGCAAAACTTAACAGTTTCAAAAATTCTATACCACAGGAACATGACATCCGTAAAAAGTGAATAATTATACGAAAAATTTGTCACTGTATGCCGACATCTTTTTGAGTTGACTCTCTACTTACTATACTTACTCTATGATTGAAGTCATATTTTCCTTGGTTTTTAAGATCAATTTCCATTTAAGATTTTTCAAAAGTAAATAATGTGCTGTGTATTATTCACTGGTCTATTAGACGAGGTAATATGGTACATAGGTAGTCATAACTGGAAAGGAAAATGCTGCATCATTCTTATTCAAGGTGGCCCAGAATTTCCAGGGTTGCCGTGGGACGGGATTTCATGGTCCTATTCCCATCCCGTTCCCACTGGATTCTAATGAATCATAGAAATCAAAGAATGAACGAGAAATCACACGGCTGCAATCATGTGGATGCATCGTAGTTTGACATCCAATCATTGTTTGTCTAAACATCTTCAAACAATTATTATCCCCATCACTTACTTGTACATGCAGAGGTCCGCTAAATGATCGCATCCGTGTGGGTTGCACGTCTACAAACTCCATTGCCATTGTGCCAGAACTGCTCACAGGCTCTGACGCATTTGAATCAGTTGCAAATCCAAGAAGATTGAGATTGTCTAGAGACGCAGATAACTTTGATGAGGTGGTTAATTCTCGTTCGTGAGATACCTCTCGAGTCGGTTCGTCTGCTTCCAACACTCTCCTACTCCAGTAACCTGGCAAAATGGCGGACGGATAGGAGCGCCGTTTAGCTGAGTTGGACCGCTGAAGAGGCGAACCTTGAGAGGTGGATTGGTTCGTAGAAGTCGAACTGGAGGGACTAGTTGGGGACTCTTGACTAGTGACCGCCCCGGAGGTAGCAACCCCCAGCTGTGGCGATAACGTAGACTGAAAATGATGATGTGTGATAATAATAATAAATATTAAATAACGTTTATTATCAAGACCTCATTGATGAAAATCGTGAGGATAAACACAAGAATATTCAATAACATTACATACATGAAAGTCAATAAGAGTGAATGAACCATGCAGTTTTCATGTAGTATAAGTTATCATCGCGTGCAAATAAAGATTAAAAGAAAATTACAAAAAAGTCATCATTATCCAACCTCGCCATTGTGAGAAAGAGGGAATAACGTTTAGCTGTAGTTTTGCACGAAAGGATAACGTATTTGCCACTATATTTCAACTTTCAAAGAATCAGATGGTGCAATGGGTGATTGTCATCGGAGGCAATGTTCTCAGAAAGTTTGAATCCTTGCACAACACGGCGATAGTCCATAGGTACAAAATAGGAACAATTACAGCTGCTGCTACTACCACAAATAATTTTGTGACAACGCTTCTGCACACGCTCAACCAAGTGACTGAGAGGTTTACAAAAAAAGGCGAGCAATATTCGATTATAGATCTTATACATGAGTAATAGATCTTGGACAGATGCAGTCTATTCATTAAAGGATCTGTCTCAAAATTGCTATTTCGGGACGCCTTCTTACAAATTTCCTCAGTACGCTCAGTCCATGAAAGCTTCTGTACAATTATCACACAAAAAAATACATGCATGGTCAACCAATGCAATATTTGTAAAGAAAATATGGATACACGTGTGGTAAACTCAAATGGAACACATGGCAAAACTATGAGTGGCACATCATACGACGCATTTTCTGATCAGGAGAAGTATACTTGAGACATGTGGCCACTTTCCTCAGTTTTCGAATTTAATTATACTGTCTACCTATAGTGGAAAAATCAAAGTCAGATTTATATGACAAGGGGATTATATTCAGACAGGGCACTTTTTTATCGTTATTTTCAAAAATGTGTTTGTGGATAGAATATATGAGTGTACATTCAACAGTCAACGAGTTTGACGAATGTAGATTTTATCGCACATTCCACAATTAAATTCACAAACAATGTATTCATCATTACAAGTAAATCTGCCTCCCACAGGATTTGCATGCTGCATCCTGCCAATACTGATGATATACAATTCAATTTGACGCGCAACTTGCGAATGCATAGGAAGAAAATGAGATCTATCATCATCACTTGTATCAGTAACTTCATCGATCACATACACAAACTGTTTCATAATCCAATACAGATTCTTATCTATTATTCCTTAGCGATATCATCTCAAGGGAAGCTCCTGTATTTACCTTCCCAACGCAAAGGGAAAGGATTACAGCTGACTTAGTCGACAGGTGATCATGATCTTTCCAGTAATCATAGATCATCTTTTCACCATGTAGGTCTCTCTTCGCTTTGACAAACGCGCAATTTACTGTTCAAATTGTGCAAACACACCGAACTTTCATTTTTAGAACCATAATTCTTAGTGGCAATATACTATAAAGGCATATAAGTTATATTAATGTGCACAAATTATTTTGCCAGGCTAGCTGCAGACTTTCGAAGCAATAATCATGAAGCTTGATCGAATCTTTTAAATAAAAAGTCAGCGTAAGGCTATTATCATGTCATGTGTGTTGAGATCTGCATCATAGCCACTAGTCAAGGTAAGACTGCTGCCTCAAGATATGGCGCCAAAAAAACTATTTCTTGAAGAAAAGGGCAACCATTTCAATGAAATTGAACCAGAATGACATGGAATAATGCTAATATATAGCCTCCAAACCAAAGTTATTTTTTCATGCCATATTGTTTTCAGTTGTTGTAAACATTATTGACTCAGCGAAATACCTTAATATTTAATGAACGACTATTTAGAACGTCGTCATACATTAGACCGGTTGTAGATGGTTATTCAACCGGTTTCAGTTAGCAGTCAATCAGTCACCATTAACCATCTGAAGGAACAGAGAGGGAGCCGTTTTCATAATTGTCAGTTTTGATTATGATGACTCTCATAACATAGAGCGTAATCTAAGGAACACGCCTAAGAAAATACATAAAATGTTAATTACAAAATAGAGCGTTGATTCCTTCTGGCAAAAGTGATAAAATTATCTTAATAAATCAAGCCGAGTGGTAATATAAAGTATGACAGGCGCATCAGGATTCTACAGTTAGTATTGTTAGTCTTCAAATCATCACGACTAATCAGTTTACCTTTATCCCGCAAAGCTAATGCTAAAATACTAAGTAATCCCGATAGAAGTGTCATTGTTCATCAGTATCATCAGCGAACCTTGTTGGCTGCATCAATGATAAGAAAAGGTAACAATTCTTTTACTTTATAGTCAACGGTGACGACCAAATAAGAACATTACTAAATGGAAACTTCACTAATTAGGAGAGAACAAGTGAGAGATAAACCAAGGATTGAAAACACATTGGCAATTTTCACAAGAATGACTACCTATCAGAGCATGAATTTAAGACGGGATATTCTAGGTGCGTAATTTTCTTATTACTACATTCGTCTCCGAGAGATCTCAGCACCAATAATGCAAAATAATGATGAAATGTTTACGTACTTAAAAACATATTTAATGGTTCTGCTCATGTTCCGCACGGGTTCATCAATATCGTTACAGACATGATATCCTAGGTTCATTTCCGTAGTATACCCTTAATATTAACGCTTCAATGCCAGTACAAAATGCGTCTGTCCTACACAGCTATTTACTTAGCCATTTGCTCATAACAGGAATCGAAATGAGTACACACAATCGTCTTAAGCAATCTCTTTAGATAACAATCTCTGATCACCTGCCTGCTTTCTGTTCGATGTTAGCAATATATTTTTCTGGCCAACTTTCATTAGCGATTGATTCGTCAGCAAAATGCATCGATACATCACTCAGTCAAATTTAATGAAGCATCTGAATATAGACGATCAATATTTCATTTTGACTTTCAACGACCGACATTATCGATCTCTTATACGATGTTAGACGACTGCAAAACCTCAAACATTGCACTTTAATTATTTAAGATGAACTGCACAAGATAAGAATACGAACCAGATAATCTGACTGAGTCAACAGTAGATTTTCAATCAGAAGTAATTCAATTGGATCTCCTCGTTGACAGATATTAAAATGAATTTAATGACTGCTTCTAAAAATGAGATAAGCATCAAGCACTGCAGATCAAAATATCTCCATGGCCAGAAAATGTTCATGAAAATAATTCTTGTTCGAGATTAAATTAAGTGGCTCGTGTGGGTGCCATGCCACTTTGTGCATCACGTCAAACCTACAACATCAGACATCGCATTTGAAGCTAAGATGCATGGCAGTGGTCTCCGTGGTATTGTGGCTACGTGCTTCGCCTCAACAGTACTTGAACAGTGCAGGAGGAGCATTAGGACTAAAAGCATCACAGAGTTCCAACGAAAGCCTATGTCAGTACCGCCCAAGCTCTCGAAGGAGGCGTTGTGACCATAGTCCACAGTTCAAATTGAAAAATATTTTGTTATCGCTTTTCTGAACACGTCAATTTGGGAAAAAACCACAACTGACAGATTCACAGTAAATCATTTTGGATGAATTGTGTATTTGATAGATTTACTCATTTTTGATATCTTTAGACCATCATTCTATGAATAATTTTTACAACTTGAATTGCTGCGTCAATTCAAAATTCAACATTAGAGGACAACACTATGAAAAATCTGGTTGCGATGAAGTGATTATGACATCTTGATATTCTGGATCTGGGATACATGCTGCTTTTATCAGTTTTTTTTAAAATAAATTAAGTAGAAATTTCTACCCACTGAGTTGACAAGCTGACGACAGGGAATCGATATTCATACTTTCAGATCCACTTCCCACAAAGTATACTACAATTTGGGCTGGTCACCTCTGTAATCCCAAATACTTAAAGATCTCCATCCTAGCTCTCCCTGAGTCGGTCGACAAGCATTCCGTCTTAGATCGACTAAATTTGAGGCCCTCGTTCTCAAAATCTACCCTTCATACTCCAACCTTGGCAGTCAGACGGCATCATAATTGCTGATATTTATATGCCGGTACGAATTTATTTACCGACTGAATTTATCATATTTTGATTTATTTCTCACTCGGCAAATTAAATTTTGAAGGTGAGTAACCTATATTTTGATCATGATGATCGCACTGCTCTTCATGACATAATCGGTTTCCTTATGACTGCATGGGTATATTTAGTCACAAAGGTCTCTACTTCAATATATTGACTAACAATTGACTAGACCGAGGCGCAGCCGAGGTTTGTTCTTCACATCCACGTGGTGGTTATCGTGTTGTTCGCCTGATCACATCTTAGAACGCCTTCAGAAATTGAATTGCATTGAATTAGAAATTGAATAATGTTGCCCTGTTCCTTCGCTGAGTCACGATTATGTGCAATTCTAAAAGAAGGTATCAGTCTGATTCCAGTAATTGATCTGTCTCAGAAAATCAATAATTAAAAAATTGTTTTGTTAACTGATTTGCTTGCATATGTTCTGAATATATATTTAGCATTTAACTGATTTTTTCTGCTTATTTTGCATGCATGCTCCTGTTAATAAATTTGCTACAACCCACCAAATAATTACTCTGCTGTCTCTCAATTCATTCATTCAGCTAACTCTACATGACAATACTAACTTAACATTTTCTTTCATTTATTCATTTTGCGTTTAAAATATGGATTAGACAAGATCCATCACGTACCCATCGCTGATTTATGTCGGGACTTGAGAGTAACGGAATCAGTTTTGACAAATACAAGACAGAATAGTCAGAAACGCTGACAATAAAGAATGATTTTGTTGATTGTTGTGGTCCGCAATAATAAACCAATAAAAGTGGTGCATGTAGTCCATTCGGTGCCCCATACCTGCTATAGGGCATATTGGATTCACTATATAAATATAAAATCTGCCATCTTAAACATCGATTATCTGCTATCTTATAAATAACTGAATGCTCTGAGAATATCATCAATATAATCAGATAAATCATGCTAGTACAATTTTATTTAGTTGAAATTTTATTAAGTGGCCATCGCAATTCCATGGAATGTGCGATGAATTATGTGAAGTATGCATGCATTCATTCAATAAGTGCCACCATTCAGCAAATTCAGCAAGTGCTGTATGAAGTCCTTCATACAATGTCAAAATATAACACGAATTCACGTGGGATAGTCATTTCCTCATCGACTTGCATGTTTATATACGAGTACAAATAACCATCTCATCCTTCTAACCGGACATAAATAATTCTAATCATTTAATCATTTGCCGTCAGCATACTCCGCGCATCTTATTCTACTGTCTGTTGATTGAAAAGTTGAGGAGCGCCCTACCTATCAACTTAAAAGTCATGTCTATGGCACAACTTTCGTGTCACAATCAGTCAAACTTTAATGATAAGAAATAATGGTTATAGTACATAACCAATAATAGAACATCTTCACCTGAATAAATGCAAATAGTCTGCAGAATGAGTGAACATGAACTTTTGCGAAGTGCACAAATCTAATAATTTGTTTTATATTTACGATATATTTCGATTAGCACCTGCTGATCACCTTCAAGCAAGTGACTTTCAAGCCTTACCTAGAGATGATCGGCAGGCGCTGATCGAAATATATCGTAAATATAAAACAAATTATTAGACTTTGAATATCCCGCAAAAGTTGAATCTTTCCAACTTAACATAATTATGTCAAACCAAGGAATCTTCACATCAATGGTAGCTACCGACAATTGAACATTTCTCTTGGATTTATGCTATAACATTTCATAACACTTCAATAAAGAGATTGTAACAAATCAATTGATCTGCAATCATTGCATGACAGATATTCCAATTTCAGTTAATTGGTTCCCATCATTAAAATCTCAATATGATTAATTAATCCTAAGATTTCAAGTTTCTTGACAAGGCCTCTCGCCAATAGGAGGGAATTTAGGCACCAAATTCTCGATAGTCTTTAAGAATCAAAGAATATGTGCTCATCTGACTTTCAACTGCTCGATGCTCAGTCCTCCTACATTTTCAGATTCCTCCTACAATCCGCAAACTGCCAAACAAGAGAAAGTTCCACATGCGACGCTATCTCAACTAGTATGCTTAAAGTCTGCACTGAACATTTCACGCTCTTTCTTGTGAAGATGGCGAACCGTTTTCTCACAGGAGAGGTGCTTCCCAACGCATGAAATTAAGTTTACGAGACTGATTCCAAAGTCAGATTCAGTCGATTTCAACGATGCCACCTCTTATAAATTGATTGAAATGATACAGTATAATCACTTCTAAGATACGTACTTAAGAGAGCTGTTGCTTCTCAACTTTGGAGCCATGTCAATAACTACCATTTCACCAATCATGCAATCAGCGCATCGTATGGGGGCATTCCATAGCAGAAACCATAGAAATTGATTACATAAAAAACTCTAGAATGGAAGTAAGGCTTCATGTAACAATGCACAATAGTGGCACAAAAATCGCACGCATTTTCATTTAAATACACTTGTCAACGCCTGAATAATTGGGTTAGAATCAGTCACATGTACAATTCTAAGCTTTTCATTGGTGATTCATGCTCCAACTTAGTTCCCCGGATGTGCTGCGACCTTGAAACAATTTCCATTCTAGTCAAATTCAGATAAATAATCTACTTCTATGGTAGAAACTGTTTTAGGCAGCATTATATCATATCCTCTTGCTTCAACAGGCAAGAGACAAGTGTATGTGACAACCACATTAAATTTGAAGTCGCATTTGATTATGCAGATCTCATTCAATGTCACTCTCATTCGCCGCCTTTAACGACCATTTGGTTTTCAAGATGCAGCGTTGAATGCTTCTCGATTCGTAGATATGTTGGAGTTATGCATAATTCCTCGTTCTAAATACCACAACGAAATGTCTGTGGAGTGCCCCAAGGTTCTGTTATTGGGCCTCTTTTGCTTATGATATATCAGCGATGTCACACCCACTGCATAATACATAAACATGGCCTCCACATTCATGCATTTGTAGATGATCATTCAGGTATACTCTCCTCATGTTGAATGTGCCAACAGCCTAAGAAGAAAGGCAACATGGTGTGTTGGTGCGGCTAACGCATGATTACGCTCAAAATTCGTCCAAATTACTGATCTCTCAATAACTCTTGCATCAAGTCTTGGTGTGAAAATTGACAAAACATCGCTTGCAAAATCACAACATGCCTTGTGGCCCCATCGGTATTGTATGCCATTGGTTGACTGTGTCAGCCATGAAAGCACTTGCAAGTACTCTCGCACTGTCGAGAACAGATTACTATGCTGACTTGTCATCATTGAGTTTACGACGAATACAGGGGATTGCAGCAGCCTGCCTCGAAAACAATTGCCATTGCCATGTTTCTCTTATCCTCAATGATAACTTCAGGGACGGATTGAAACATGATGGAGACTCTAACTTTCCATAGCCTGGAAGGCAAAACTCAAATAGACATGCCTTCGAGTTTGAAGGAATTGGCAATAATTTATACTGTAGTAGAAAATCCATAGTGCTGCCTCAAAGCACTGAAATGCGCCACCTTCAGACCTTCGGTCTTTTGAATGACTGCTATTTGAATTTCTTTCTTATAATCTTTTAGTGTGTAAATATATCTCCACAGGGGGCCTTCGAAGTACTTATGACGAAACGCCTCTTGATGTAGGAAAAAATGAAATACAGCTGAAAGTTCGCATGATTTCAGATAATTGTCAAACATAACTTATCGCGAAATGGTTTTTTAAGAAGCCTTCGTTTGCTTGACTCGCCATTTCTTGCTATTTAAGTTTGCTTAGAAACGTTAGAATAATTCGTCATCCACATCAGTTCAATCAGGCAATGCAGAATGTGTCGACTTTCTGAAAGAATTTGATTCAGTCGAACACTTTCTTCTTGTTAGAAAGTTCATTCATCATCGATGTTCGGGTCCTATTAGGTGTTTAGTGAAACTGATAATTTAAATTCCTCACAAGTGGATTGTACCGCCATTATGATAAGCAAGACCTTTTTCAATTATCTTTTGACTCAGATCAGGGATCCTTTAGATTCAGGGATTGACAATTAGACCTATCATCTTCAGTTCGTCCACGCTTCATTCCTACGAATTCACAACCGATGGAGTCAAAGTCGCCGATACGCATTTTGTTATACTTTTCCTCGAAAAGATTATCTCCTAGAAAATGTTCAGTAGAAGATAGTATCAACATCGACAAGAGCAAGCTTATGATCGCCCACAGGCATCGCGCCAATTCTACATACACTGTAAAATGAAGTTAAAATCGCATCAAGATTTCAAGTTTTAGGAGTTACACTCAGATGTCGGTTTTCATTCACACATAAATAGGTACTTAAGGGGTATCTCATCCCACGTTTTCAAGCTTGTCTAAAATCTATAAAATGCAGTAATCGTCACAAAACTTCAGGTTAAAGTAGCTGAGGGTATTTTTTACCGGTATATTTTACAAAACTTTTAGCAAATTGGACAAGTGCTTTTTCAGTTAGAGAAGGTAACTTGAAGTGTGGCGATGTCAGCAGCTTGTTCTGGCTTCGTCTACTCGATACATTGTTGTTGCGCGTGCGTGCTTTGCTCTCATCGGCTGTAATTCAAAATCTTCTGACGACCACTGCCTGAGATGGGTGCCAGTGGATGTTTGCCCGATTATATAGAAACCGTGTTCAATTGCTATGGTAGGAGGATATCCTCAATAAGTCCCTGAATGATCCTTGTGTGTAAAGGAAATTGAATAAGGCTTGCACATCATGATGCCATTTTCACCAGCACGGAGTTTACGTCTTTTCCATTCGGTTAAACACCTGATAAGACCAGCATGATACCCTTTTTAATAAGGAATTTAAAGCCCAGTTGTTGTCCAGATGATTTGAACTTCAATGTTCCCTGCTACGTTTTAATGCGCAGTATTACTTTAAGTACATCTTATTGTTATTTACTCAATGAAGCTCAGCAACAAGTTTTATGTTTTGAAGAATGTACAATCACCCATTCTGATTAGACAAGAATTTGCGGAGTGTTTCTCACCGGTCATGTGTAATATTGTTTAGAGGCACCTGTGTGTGATATTTTATGAACGCGCAAGAAGGAACTCTCATTCCTTGAAACCAGCCACAAAAACAAAGTATTGTGATCACAGAGATGGATTCGTCCGTCGCTGTTACTCTAGAGGTGACGAGATTCTATCTTAGCTATTGTATGCAATGGTAGCGAGATGTAGAAAGATCCATCCACCTTTGACTTAGGTGATTGGCCAAGCGCGCGCAATTCGCAAGGAAAGTTGTATTAGGGAACACACGAGCTGTCGTTGACACGTTGAAGACTGAACGGACAGGGTTGAATTTGCATTACGCTCAATGGAAAATTGATCTTTCTGCCCCTCGGAACTAGTTCTTGGCGTGACCATCAGCAGCAAAAAATGGCATCTATAGACCAAACAACGACGACAAAGTAATTTATCTCTGTGATTGTGATGCACTTGTGTAAACTATGCGCTTTTGATTATTGGTCGTGTGCTCAACCAATCATGATTTTTGGCAATTATCTTGTCTTACTAAGCAAGTACATTAATCGTATTGAAGCTGCATTATTACGTTATCGTATCAACAATCATTGAAGCTGCATAATACGATTCTTTTTAATGAGAACCATTTACAATGTACATTAATTCCACCTAAACTATCAATAACACCGAAAAATATCAGTGATACTTTTTCAAACCAATGTCAGTCTCAGCTTTCACTCATGAAAAGTGAATTCCCTTCCTTGCATATTCAAATATTTTGTCTATTTGTAGCGTTGGCACTTCTGAAGTTCCATTTTTCAATCCTTCAATAAAGACAGTAGACTAATTAGTCAAACTAATAGTTGCATATAGGACTTGCGGGCTAGCTAATGGGTATTTATGGGCTATCCCCCACGCTTTCGAATTGGTATAAAATCAGTAGAAATGAATCAATCGTCACAAAACTTTGAGTACACGCAAGTGAGGATATCTTCTACCTGCATGCCAAAATTTGTGCAAATCGGACAGGTACTTTTTGAAAAAGGAGTGATAACTTGAAGTGCAGCGATGTCTGCAGCTTGATCTGACTTCGTCTGACCTCATCGTCTGAGCAGAAAGCACTTGAGGTCAACAAAGTCATTTCCGGACAACTCGTGAAGTGATGATGATCAGGTCACATCCTTCATACTAAAAGTTTTGAATTAAAAGAGGTGTGGCAAGGTAGTGGCCGTGAGAAGATTTCAAACAGCAGTGGATGAGACGAAGAGGGAGAGAAAACAATGCACACACGAGTAACAAAAATGCGTCGAACAGACGAAGTCAAATCAAGCTGTTGACATCGCTACACTTCACGTTATCGTCTCTAATTCAAACAGTACTTGTCCGATTTGCACAAATTTTTGTGCGTTGGTAGAAAATATGCTTAAGTACGTCTACCTGAAGTTTTGTGACGATAGATTGATTTTTTCATATTTTAGACAAATTTAAAAACCTGAGGACAGATAATTCATAAGTACCAGCTAATGTTGTCATCCAGCTTCATATTTAGAACTTATAGTTCGAGTCTCAGTACAAGACCACACATGACGAGATAGTATGCTTAGTCAGTAGAGTTAGAAGCTAACACATGAGCTTACAGGATATTTCCCTGACGTTTTCAAATTCGTTAAGGTGCAAAAGTTAGCCAATCACCATAAAATTCCAAATACACCCAGCTTGTGATATTTTCCATCCGCATTTAAAAAATTCATGCAGATCGAAAAGTACTTTAAGAATTAGAGACGGTCGTGTGAAGCGAAAGTTATGACCATCTTTCGAAACAGTTTCAATTTACATATATGCATTGTTTTGTCTTGTTTGTCATGTGATCAGATGCAACATTTGAAGAGATCCCACGACTACGGATGTTTCCATCAATGCAACAGTTGCTGAGATGTTTCAAGGTCAATAGTAATTTTAGGTCAATTCCACACAATGTCAGCCATCTCCCGAACTTCGGATTCCGATCTTCCGTAGGGCATAAGACTATGTTTATGGTTCTTGCTATGTGCCAGCGCAATCAAAGGCGCATTATAGTTTGCTTATTCTGTGTGCTAACAATCAATTAAATACAATGCATAATAATTCAATCAGCGGCTAATGGCTGATCCTGCATGCAGCATGCAGCACGCCTTAAAAGTTGTCGCGCGACTAGCACATGGGAGACTATAGCTGTACACCTCACCCGGGCTGTATTTGACCCCTCGAGATCGCTAACACTTCAAGCGCGAAAATATCTGTTAGACCTGTCTAAAATTTCGCATGCAGAAAAAACACTTAGTTGCTAACATCTAAAGTTTAATCTAATGACAATTTATCACATTTCACATGCTACAGACAAATTTGAAAATCTGGAAAGGAAATAAGCTTTAAGAACCTGGATGCTAAATAACACGTGGTTGGACAGTTCTCATCTAAAGGGAGCATAAGCCTAAGACAGGAGTGTTCAATCTACTTAACTATTCAAGCACCGTTTTAGGAAATTAGCAGTGGAGAGAACACAGATTTAGAGGGAGTAAATAATCTGTGGGAGAGAGCAATAATCTTAGGGGAATCTGTGACAGAAATACTCTGATATACCAACTAGTATGAAATTCTTGTGAATCAAATAACTGACCATTTTTTCTATTTTTACATTGATAGCAAAGTAGCTCCCACAGTCAAATGACAAAACAAACATCATAATTTTAGTAATGGACGTTGTTTGAAATCATCTGTAATAAGGAAATAAAAATGCAGCAGTCACGACATGGTTATGAGGATGCACTAGTGCGTCGCGATGGAAATAATGGGGACACATACTCCATCAGACAGCAAAATGCATGTCACATGCTCACGTCATGCTGCTAAAAATAACTTTGCTAAGATCCACTAAGTTGTAATCGAAATCACGTGATGGGAGTTTGAGTGGCATCAAGGTCGAGAAAGAGAAAACGTAGGCAATGGGAGAAGCAGTAAAGTAACGCTCATCAAATCAAGACAAAATTGAGCATTGGCTTCTGCAACTGAGTGCTGATTTTGAGGGAGTTTTGTCGGGAAATTCATGAAAACAGTTTATCATTACTATCTTTTAATCCAACCAATGCGAATCTTGGTAAAACAACTATTACATAATCAAAATTTAGTACCTGAGGTGAAAACACAAAGACGGAGTGTTTCAAAAGGTGCTACAAAATGATATTTTGAGATTCGACAGTAAATTGATGCGCTTGATGTAGTTTCAATAGGCAGAATCGGGAAGCTGTACCTCAACAAAGTCGGGCTGCTGTAGCTCTCTTCCTGGTAAAATGGAAGAATGAAAATTTACAAGACGTTCGACTGAAAATATGAAGACC
The DNA here is from genome assembly GCA_907163375.1 of Prostheceraeus crozeri. Taxonomy (NCBI): domain Eukaryota; kingdom Metazoa; phylum Platyhelminthes; order Polycladida; family Euryleptidae; genus Prostheceraeus; species Prostheceraeus crozeri. The sequence goes on along the minus strand of CAJQUW010011787.1, from coordinate 47,927 downwards.
CGACAAAGATAATGTGAGGAAGGTCCGTCCCTCAAAATTTCAGCACGCAATCCTCATATCCCATTGGAATTGTAGACAACAGTTTAGGGCAGGGTCGACAACCAAAATCGGTCAGAAAAGTGACCACTTGAATAGTAACCAGCTACTAAATAGTGACAAAATGACCAGATGCAATTATCATATTATAGAGCATATTATTGCAATTTAGCAATTTTGACAATTAGTTGGAAAAGTTAAAATAATCCTGACTAAGTTCAACTTTTAGAATTAACATTTGTTTCTCAGCAAACATTTTTCTAGTATGGTGATATAGTAACAAACTATATTTATCCTTTAATACATTTTTTATTATCACATTATATTATTATTCACAATGTCACATTATATTATAATATGCTGCATTATTATTATGCACCTTCATTATCACTTTATAAGTGATACCGTAAACGCTACATTGACACATGATATCAATATAAAGATGCAGTGTGAAGCAATGGTCAGGAAAGTTGAACGAGTGAAAGCAAGTATAAAAATTACAAAATTTTGCAAAAGAATTTCGAAAACGATGGGGATGACTTTCATCCGAGCGATTCAACCGAGTACTTTCATTTCCTTAATGTAAACTTCATACGAGTGTGAAGATCAGCTCAGCCTAACATAAATATGGAAAATCAGGTCATTATAACAATGTTAACATCTTCAAATCTTCTAAAACCCACAATTTTTGAGATATGAGACCTAGTCCTCACATTTCCATGTCACTGAGTGAAATACAACCAAACTTGCAATGAGACTTTACTTCTTCCCAGCAAAGGTTGGTACAAAATCAGCGCAATCTACCCACTTTGACTGCTAAAAAATTCAAGAGCCAATTTTCAAATGATACAACAGACTGAGTACCTGCAGTGCTTGGTTACAATTAATTCGAAACATAGAAATGTAAGGACCAGGTTTCTTAGGCAAAAAGCATGTTTTATAGATTCTTGAAGCCGTTGACGCTGTCAGCATGAGCTGATTTTCTGCGCAAACCATTTTAGGATAATTTTGACCATCGTTGAAATGCATTGGTTGCAATGAGTAGTGAAAATAAGGAAATGCGATGACTCCGATAAATCGATTGAAGTAAGTTATATTTGTTTATACACAAAATGAGCAATTCTACAACAGGAGGATACAGGAGGTACTGTGAGATCGTGTACTCCGTTTTAGTTAATGCTTAAGGGAAGGGGCACGCCCATGCTCCGAAAGGATTCTCATTCTCAAGCAGAAATTCATAAAGAAACTGGGTTGTATAAATATTACTAACAAATTCATGAATATATAAAAGATATTGGATTTTAATGAAGCTGGCTTGAGGTTTGTCCAATTTATAGGACAATAATACATCTGTCTGGTGCAAAATGGCTTGCTATACAAAAAGCTGGTCACTGTTTCTTAATAAAATTTTAGCTTAGTGAAATTCCTAGATAATGACGATTTTCATTTCAATTCATTGATTCTTGAAATTTAGAAAAATGTGACCATTGATACATGATAGAAAGTGAAAACACAAGAGTGATGAAGTTAAAATATGTAATTCTTATAGAGTTATCAAATAATTACAATATGCGTTGCACGTACAAATTGTTGATGGTAGTATATTTTTACAAATGATCCTTATGACAAGAACGACCCGAGAATGCGATATGGGATGGAATCCCAAATAGAATAAGAGGAATTAGTTTCCAAAACACAATTTCAAGTAGAAGAATTGAGATTTCTGTGAATTGGAGCATAAGAAATTAGTCGATAAGATGTCAAATTAACAACTTACGAAAATCAGGATGTCAAGTAGTAAAATATCAGTAATCACTTATCATCGTAATTCATTTTGTTTTCAGCTAAAGAATATAAACAATCTCGAGGACATGGATAGCGAGAGGGACACGGGTTGAGAAGAAATGGGCACAAGAATTGAAATTTCTTCAATGGACGAAACACTTCAAGGATACTGAGCAAAAAACTAAAACAAAGTCAAATACATTAAACAATATCTCCCAAACGAAGGATATGACAATCACACAAGCGAAATACTCTTTTCATTCACTTTTCACACACATACAACTGAAAACAATTAACAATGTCTCCGTATAAAAAGCTGTGTTTCATCTCAACCCTATATCTTTAGAAAAATAAGGAAATGCAGATGAAAAGTGGCTAAAGATGCAACTCTGGTAAAGTGAATAGATTAACTGCATATTTTGGAACTAACAGAAGAAAAGGAAAGTCGAACATCCTACAATAGAGTTGTGCATGAGTTGTGTTGCAAGCAAGTATCTTCTACCCCACTTGTTGCTGATGAAGAGATTCAGCAATACACATTCAAAGAGTCAGTGTTAAGACATTCTAGTCATCTGAAGCAGATTGATTAATTAAAAGGAAACGAGACTTAGTGTTTTCCAGAATAGTAGCAATTTGTTGTACAGTAGCAAGTTTTGTTGCGCCAACAAATTCAGAATTGTTCATAGATTTCTTTTTTTAACAACATGTGCATAAAAATTTGTTTGAAAACCAAGTTGATGACATAAGCCATTCATATCTCAACTCATTACATGAGGTTCACTTTGAAATATTACAAAATATATCATTAAATCGAATTCACCGTAAGGATACAGGGCTAGAAGCAGTTGAAATGGTCAATTAAGCGTCTAATTCAGATTTAAACCATTAACCCATTTAGTTGGTGAATAGTTTCATCCATTTCCATATCATAGTTTGATCCATTTCAGTGCGTTTGCGTATACTTGACAAAGCACCAGAATGCGAATTCAAATAACTAGTATTTTATTGATCAATAACAACGCAACCAATAGTCTGGATCCTTTCTAATAAAGAGCATTGCATGGCATGTAAAACTGCAAGAAATAAGGGCTCAAAATTTCCTTAAATATGCTTGCAGACACTAATTTTGAAAGTTTATACGGAGCCACACAAAACTTGCGTATTCACCCATTGAAAGGCCATTCATGACAAGTACGAAGACGCTAAAGATGTGCATTAGCAGAAACATGCTACACGCACGTGTAAGTTGTATATGTAATTAGGCATTTCGACTGCCCCTATAGTCGATATTTATTCATTGACAGCAAAAAGAACCGTTTAGAAGTTTTATTCAAGCCATCGTTATGAAACTAAAAAGAGAGCGATCAATTCATGAGACGATAATGCGTCCTAAATCAGTGACGTGTTGAATTCAGTGATATCCTAAGACGACAGACTTTCCCTTCGGTTGGGATTTTGATCGGTAAATTGCCGCTACGCTATTGAAACCGATTGTAACCGGTGAATAGAAACTGAACTCAAAACTCTAGTTAATTTTGACAGCTTCTGGCCCTGCAACAGATTTTATCAAAATTGTGAGCATTTTCGTAAGTCATAATCGACAATGCTGTCTCATTCCATAAGCACTTCAGAATAGTAGTTCTCATTAAAAAAAGCAGCCTGGAAACTTGACCTGGAGTCACAGGACAGGGTCAGGCCCGGACAGAAGAATCAGGCCCCTTTCCCACGTTATCTATCATCAAAATCTGAGAGATAATGCAAAATGATGGCTACAAATGCAAAATTTTCAAACACAATCCAAAATCCATTTATGTCTCTATAGCTCAACCTAACAACACAGGTCAGTTTTATAGTATTCCTGTGTCGAGCACTTGTAATCATAATATCCTCAATTGCAATCTCTTGTTCCATTTGCAAACCGAAGCAACACTTATTCAAAGAAGAGGTAAGAGCCACTTGTACAGAGAATTTCAATCGCATCTGAAACCTTTTCCCTGTCTCTCCCTCGCGCGTATCTCTCCTACCCTCCCAGACAGAAACGATAGCGCACACACACACACACATCGGCGGAACATGCAACTGCGCAAATATTGAAAACCGGCGGCATGGAAAAGAATAAGGATTTTCGGTGTCGACAAGGCAAGCAATTCGGGAAAGAAAGAACACATGACCGATGAAACTACCAGGAATGACAAACAAGCGTGACATTTGAGAAGAAACAATATGATGAGAGTCCACATATCATACATGTTTTCAATTCAGCGTGGAAATCGATTTTTAATCACGAATTTTCAAAATGAATTCTTATTGTAACGATTTCATCCATAGTATAGCTTTGTTTATGTAATCGCTCAATCAAAATCATAGAACAGCTAGCCTCGCTAATAACAAACTTCTGAATTTCTGGAACCATAAAACGTCATTTGTCGAAAAATTTGTGTGTAGCAGTGTGGGAGACAATTAACCCATACGAGACCATGATAATTTTCAGAGTGAGTATGAAAACACTTGCTGAGTGCGGTAAAGTCTTATGCACTGCATTGCGCATGATTAATCTGTATAATTCATTCGCAAATGATGCATGGACATTGAACAAGCGCATCTTCTATCTATTTCCGGGTAGTAAAACAATCGCAACGTAAAATAATCGCAAAGAAGAGATTTTCGTCGCTTTAGTTGGTTTTGTAGAATGAAATAGCTCCACATCATTAGCATTGCATGCCAGTATCCTGAGTCTCATGAGCTGCAATGATTTTCGAAAGCCCAGTCATGAAATTTCGAACACGCTCCATTTTCCCTATTAGAGGAGAGGAAAGTATGAAAATCAATCCGTTATCGGCTTTAAGCATATTCATCAAAGAGCAAATGGTGGAAGATTGCTCTTGGTTTGTGCCACTCAATAACAATATGTGCAAAAGTTCCCCAATTTCGAAGAAAATTACTTAGTAGTAAGCGAAGCTTGTTAATAATTATATCCATATCCGTATTGTTCCTCGTTGTATACGGCAGGGCTCCCAAAAATGTCTGACCAAAAATCCGGAAAATCGTGAAAACCGAGGCTTGAAAGCATAAAATTGAAATATTTGCATTAGGATAATTTCGCTAGAATTCCAGAATACCGGATTTTGTCGGAAAAGTAGGAATCCTGACCTGCGGATCAGCTATACCCGAAGCTAGCTGAGTTTATTTGTCATTAAAATGTAGTGCATGTCTTAACAAATATAACAGCTAATGTTTCAGAATGTTTGTACAACATATTTTTGAAGAGCTCTATCTAGGGGAAAGATTTCATTTCAATAAGTACAGATACTGTATTATTCACAATTTCGTATCAATGATAGCTTTAGTCAAGCCATCTATGTTATACAAATTTGATAAATGGCTATTTCTTCAGGACAACTGATGACATAGTCAAGAAAATGTTACACATAACACTGAGATATTTGAGTCAATGCTGGTACATTTTGATCAGGTAGATTACACCATGAAAATATTCTAAATTTTGAACATGACTTCAATAAACCAATTATAATAATATATATATAATAAATATATATATATATAAATATAATATATATAATTGTTGATCAAAGGATTTTCCGCCAAAAGTTGTTTGAGGATATGTAAACCTGGAATTACTAAGGCGTCAGAATTTGCTCAATTGTGTTGGAATCTTTTACTTTTCTTTCAACAACTTTGAGAAGATTTCTACCTAAAGATGAATGCGATTCAGACAGAGCAGATTTCAGTTTGAAATCAATAGTGATTGTAAAAAATGAATTTTCTTTCTTTCAGTAAGGGCAATATTTGCTTTGCTTGTGCTTAAGCTCGTAGAAAGGTTTTACTTCAGCTAGTGAATGTCATCCTAACTAAACTCATGTGAGATCATCGAAGTATTCAAATTTCAACCAGATCAGTAGAGAAATACTAAAAAGAAAGCTACATTTTTCGACATTCATTCGCCTGACGATGGCCGTCTTGTGATTTCTTATTGAAATAATTTAAAACAGAATGTACATTGACGCTTTATGGCTTCTCTAAAATGAACGTTATTAAAAAAGTTCTCCGGAAAATACTAAGTTATCGGTTAACCGAAACTAAGCGCCGATCAAAACATTGAGATCTGCATTTCTTCCAATTTTTTTAGAAACTGCTAATTTCTTACTTGCTGCTACGTGAAACTACGTGGCACAAAACGTCTACATTTAGCAAGAGAAAGTAACATACGTGCTAAAGAAAAGCGTTCTACCATTCGTTCGCTGACAGATTTCACTAAGACAGCAAACGAACAACGTAACATTTGAGACAATAAACCGATTCTTCGAGATTAAGGAGAGACATCAGCTTCATTCATGGTCTTCAACTGACTTCTCACACCTAGCAAACACGTCACATCGAATATTCAGTGCAAATCAGACAAAGTGCTCGGCAAATCGTTGACTCAATTCAATGAAAGCAGGAGTTGCGAGAAAGAAAGGAAATGAACATTAAGAGCTTCCTCTTTTGTATACAAGTGCGCACAGCTAGCTGTATGATCCTCGATGGCTTTGAAAAATTAAAAATTACACTAAACACTTCACGAGAGAATGAATAAAGTTGACGTTAATAAAGCTAATTTACTAGATCACTAATTGCTTAATATACCTCATCTATAGATGGCATCGACTTTCAATATTGAGAATTGAGGGAAATGGCCACCCATGTTCAATACAGGGGTGCTTAAACTCCTTGGTTACATCTGAAGATACAAAGAAGACAAACTGAATGAGGATATAGAATGGACGTCCACGCAATTTCACGACATAATATAAATTAAACACAATCCAACAATGTCTCAGATATATATATAATTAGGTTTATCAGAATCTCTAGAAGGCTGACTGCCAAGAGACGTTTTGCTTCGATAAAAGAAGTAGATAATCCCAAGACTTACATCGAAGTCAATAAATCAGACGTTATGGCATAGAACCCGACAATAACTTTATCCTAAGTAAATTAATCTACATTCTAGCCCTATCAGACCTGCTATGTGTATAAGCCGGGGGAATGGTTGTAATCGTCCTCCAAGATCACTTAAAGTAATGCGTCAAATTATGGATCAGGGAAGAGAATATTTTTGATCTTTAAGATGAAGCAATGCATATTGTCTGATAAAAAGGAGAAAGTCCGAGTAAATTTATACATTCACTGCTATCTTTTTGCAAGTAGTATGCGATTGATAATGAATGTTGGTAGTATCTGAAGGCTATAATACCATCACTTTTAAAGACTGAAATATCCCATTGTCTTCCACCGTCTCCAATCACATCAGTTCTATTGTAATTGATGAAATCATAGTGAATTTGTATGGATATCCAAATCAAAACTTGACGTTCTGCAGTTAGCCATTTTCAGTGGTACAAGTCACATATATTGCCTTGTTAGGATCAGTGGCCTCAATAAAAGTGTTTTAAACCAATAGAATTGCAAAACAAAGGAGAAAAGTTGCGAACCCTTTAGTTTAGTGAACGAAACCTTCTGAAGTTAAGCGATCTGGACTGGAATATGATATGTAAAAGAGGTAGAAGTATCTCTCCACCAGGTCTGATAGGGTTAAGCTGGGATTAATGATAAATAAAAAATGACTTGTTTATTCTCACAATTGTCTAAACCTTCATATATCAATAAAGAGACGAGAAGAAAATTGAGTGCACCGGTAGTAATGAATGTATTCAGAACTAAAACACCTAGTGCATAAATTGAGAGCCCTCACGAATCAAACGGTTCCCAAACTCTTACTTTGAATGTAGCATCGCGCAAGTTACTCTTCCAGCGAATACTTCCGTCATGAAGAAATATTTCGTGAGCAAAGATGCATAACAAACTTAAACCAAATAAAAAAAGTCAATTTAACAACCATTTAAAGGATGAACTTTTCTAGAAAAATAAATGTGCTGCTAAGATATACCCTAAAATTAACACAATTGACGAAAATGAACTTCAGAGACAAAAACTGAGATGCTGACGCCACAAGCGACACATGTGACGATGGCGCAATGTTGTTATTAGTCAGGAGGCAGGCGACTATCGTGAGCAGCTCTTTAAAAGAGGGAAGTGTTTAAGTGGGGGAACCACCTAAGTGGAAGAAACGAGCAGAAGATGAAGCATAGGAAAAAAAAGCTGGAAGAGAAGACTTAGGATAAAAAAGAATGAAGAAAACGAGAACGAATAGCTTGCAAAGTAAGCGTGGCTCAGAGGCCTTAATTTTATAATTATTAATCTCGAGATAATGCCGAAGGAAAACATTTCCACAATGTTTTAGTGAACGCCATTACACAGCGGCTAGGAGCTTAGCCTTGTGACATTTTGGTCGCATGGTCGAGTATCCCCGATAATATTCATGGCTGTCGGCAGGAGGGTTACTCAGACTGAAATCATTACACTGACCCAGCAAAGGCAAGCTGTGGGGCCTTCTCAGCAGCAATAAGCCGAGCAAAGAATCGGTCCTAAAGCTACAGTGTATCGCAGCGTAAAACGTGCGACACAGTTTAGACGATTGTGAGGGAATGCGGATAATTCCACTTCCATCACATTTGCAACTCTTCCGTGCATCTGCACCTACGAATACAATCACCATTACATGTTTAGCTAAAAAGTACATCTTCGTCAGTAATTTGGACGCGAACCAACTTGTTTTACAGCAGTTGTCATGTACTACTTCGATTATTCAGTTATTGCAATAGCTTGTCGGATGAAAGCAAGTTCAATAGAATATTGAATCTACAATTACAAATGAAATATCTTTCATAATAAATGGCTAGAACAGACAATATCATCTCATTTATGGATATAACCTTCAGCAGATTGCGCCGTATGTGCGTTTATCGATTGATTGACTGCTAAATCACTTAATAACAGCTGTAGTTCTATAATCAGAAATTGTCATCTTAAATATATCATCCAGGCAACGATGTTCATTATCTTGTAAATAAAGCTGATAAGACATTGCTACTCAGAAAGATTGAACCAATCTTAGCTTTCAGTCAACTCACGATTAAGTCAACCATACTTTTATCAATAATTCACTTTCCAATTCGGAATCTTATGTAAGCATACATTAAGAAAAATCGAAGTGCAAAATCGCAAAGTTGAAACGTTACGATTAACACAGATATGACACAAATGAAATCCGACTGAACGCTGACAACCTTTCTTCCGGACAGCAACTCACTGACCAATATTCGAGCACAAGTCAACTAGACAGTGTTAAAATTATAAAATGTGACCTGAAGACGCTACATTTCACTGGCTAAAAATCCGTTCTCGTTCTAATATGATATCTGTGTATTGCATGCTCTCAATGCATCATGTAATCCTAACCGCAATGACTTTACCATAGAGTCATCTTACAATGCAACTGTGAGCATGTTTGAATTCGGACAGCAATGACTATCAGCTTGCAGCCTCGTCTCTACATGGTCATTGCTGTCCTCTCAAGCATGCTCGCACTTATACATTGTATAGTCAACGGGTAGTGATGGTTGATCTGACAGATCATGACACGGAAAATGCTAATGATGTTGTTTAGTTGAAATATAAATGCTAATGATGTTGCTTAGTTGAAATATATTCGCGACAACCCGTCTAGTACAAACCGAGTGAGAACATGTGCCATGAATACAGCAAATTACACTAGACACGAGCACTAATTTGCGTAATTGCATAATTTTGAATAGGGTGGGATATCTTATCAAACATATTCCAAAGGGCAGACAGGATTGGCGATGATATTCCATCGATCTATGTAATGTCAATGTACGTAAGTAAAAAACCTGAATGCCTGATCAGGATTCGGTCATAAGAGTTAGAAAGCGCACTGCAGATCTCGCCGTGAGAAAAGAACCCTCATTAGATCACCTAGAAGACTTGTATTCGAATCTTGATCTAGCATATTGCAGCTGATTACCATATTTACAGCTACTTCATGGTTATCAGCAATTGATAAATAAATTCTTTGAGATCAGAAAAAATAAAATTCGAATTTTTTATCCTTAAGTAATTTCGGGTAAATACATGTATAAAGCATCTGGCACTCAAAATCATCTTATTTAATGACTGCACAGTTGACCACTTGTGACCCGCGAAGTACAGATCCAAACTACTTTTAAAATGTTCTGAATCACAGAAACTCAATGATTAAAGCACATTTTCAGTGATATCATCCTTACTGGTTAAAACTGCGCACGCTATATCGAAGATTAGAATATGACCTATAAGCATATTCACTTCTTACACGTGAACATACATTGCTGCATCATTATTTGTCTATCCATTTAATTAACATGATTATGTCCGCACAATTCCGATTTTAAGTTTTCGGGTATGTACAACAGGCTCCGTAAAAAATCGAGATCCCGAGTTGGAAAAGGTTCATTCCCTGATTTACTAAGTATTATTCAGAAGATGTTGATGAAACTTTGACAATCTCCCAGCAGGGCTTACCTTACGCCAACTTCCAATGACACTCTCGTAGCTCGAACACGCGACCGTAAGATCACTAAGCCAAGCACGCATCCACTTTGCCGAGGATTACATGAAAATCACAGTGCGATATATTTGCGGTGTGAACAATACCGCATACGATTTTCGCTCTAGAGCTCTTCAAATAGTTTATATCTATACAAAGATCACTCTAGCGCATTAAGAAAACGATCGATTAAGTATCCAAGCCTTCCTCCAACAATCTCGAAATCAATAAGTTATCTGTAATACTCTAATCTGCTATCCGCATGCACATCAATTGAATTTGATACAATAATATGGTAAGGAGTAGAAAAAAGAGCGAGAAGTGACATTGTCAAAAATTATTCAAATAATTCAATAGGGAGGTGCAATGGGAAAGGATTGAAGGCAGATGGTGAAGAGATGACGTAAACGTCAACCGATAGTCAGAAATGATCATCCATAAGAAGACTGCGAGATGACTGAAAGGATACTGAAAAGTAGAAGATAGCTTCGAAGTAAGTCGAGAAATAATTGGAGTGGGAGGTGTGGTAGAAATAGAAATAAGGTAAAATGCAATCTTTAAGGTAGGATTCACAGCAGCACTCTCTCAAATACTTGAGTTGCATGCTGATGTGTTACAGAGGCAGCAGTAGGATTTGAAGAAGTCGTGAGCACACCAAACTGTCGAGTAGGCAATGTGGAGACCGCCTGTTGATGTTGTGGATGCATTGAAATGTGATGTTGCTGCTGCTGTGGATGCAGATTATGGTGCTGATGATGCAGCATCTCTTTCGCCCCCGAAGTCGAAGAAGAAGGCAGTGTTTTCCTCGCTGCGGAACACGTACACAGTTCTCGAGGCACAAACTCAATAAGAATAGCCCTAGCCATCGCCACATTGTTCTCTGTCAAAGTCAAGGCTCTTCGAGCAACCCGCGATTCGCATCCCTCGCTGACCAAGCACGCCACGTGCGCCTCCAGCAGCTCCTCATAGCCGGGCGCGACGTTGGGAGGAGGTGGCGGTGGAGGCAAACTCTCCAGATCGTCGTTTTCGCTCTCATTGTCATCATCACTGCTAGCATCGAAGTCAAGCTCGGCGTAGTTGAGATTCTGCTGTGCATTGGAGGATGGGAGGGTGTGATGATGATACTGTGTCGTCTGATGCGGAAACGATGATGAAGAGTGAGCTGATGAAGATGAAGATGATGCAGATGATGGGTGTAAGACAGCCACGGGCCTAGGGGGAACTGGGGCGGCCTGTAGACGTCTTCCACGATCTAGAGATAGTGATGGTGAGTTTATTAGCAGAGCGGGATTAGAAGAAGGCGCAGGAGGCAAGGGTGGCGGTTGGCGGGTTCGGGAGGGAGTAAGTGTAAGGTTCGGGTCACCCATCGTATTGAAGTCCATTAAATGATGACTGCCGTTACTGTTTTGCCTTCGCAGAACAAGATTGGATAGCAAGGTAGAATTGGAGGGTGGTGGAGGTGTAAACGGGTCAACTACCACCTGCTCGGTCCCCTTGATTTCCCGTCGACAAAATGGGCAGCTCTGAGCATCCCGAGAAGATTGCCACGAAACTAAGCATGGAGTGCAGAGGAGATGACCACACGGTTCCACACGCACGTCCTTGTCGTTCTCTGCACAGATCTTGCATAGTTGAAAAGTGGATCCCATTTCACAATACACTTCAAACTGTTCCTTCGTCACTTGAATATGTTGCTGCGGCAGATCTGCCACTAACGCCATCATATCAGGATTGGCACCGCGACCATGAGGATAAACATAAAAGTTCTCGCGTTGACCATCTAGAAGTGCCTGAGCAAGTGACTTGTTCTGAATAATAGTTTGAAGTATTTGACCATCCGCAGTGACGTATCCAATAGCCCACTGTCCAAGTTTAGTGCAGCTAAGGCGAAATACGTAGGAGCCGGGCTTATGGATGTACTTTTGAAGCAGAGCTTTTACCTCGTCATAAGTGAGGAATGCTACATATCCGGGATGAGTCACTGCCAAGGCTTTCCAATTCTGTAGAATATTGCACCAAGGCTGAAACAGGCGCACGAAGACGTCAAATTCAAAGACGGAGACGAAATCGTTGTTCGTGAGATCAATAGTGCCTTTCAACGCTGTTGCCTCTAAGGCTGACTGAATAGTATGCAATTCACCGAGACTATGTCGAAATGTCAACCAAGGCACAATAGCCTTATCACCGAAGTTTTGAGTCCACCATTGAGCAGCTTCACTCTTTGTAATCTGAAAATGATCGGCGCCGTAGAGATTATCAGGAAACATAGCCTCAAGATCTTTCAACATATGAGAGAATATTAGCGACAGTTTGGTCAGATGACGTCGATAAGCAGAGCTTTCATCAAACATTCGCTCCTTTCCATCTTTCATAAGCGTTAAGGCATATTTGCACTTCGCTAGCAGAGAGGTAACGAAGATTCTGAAGTACTCGATGTCATTCAGAGTTTCATAATTATCTTCATATTTGCTGATGATTTCCTGTAAACGCTGGTAAGTATCAGGCAATGTATCCAAAATATATGGAGGACTGTTCTTCAAATTCATGCGAGGATGTTGGCACAACTTGACCACTTTATCCATTGCCTTATAACATTTGTCCATCGTCTTTCGATCAACTGTTGCCAAATGGACAACTGAGCCGCCACCGGCTGAATTTCCACAATTTCCACCATTGCCAGTTGATCCAGTTGTCCCATCGTTGGAGCCATGATGACTGTTGGAATTGAACTGGTCGGTGAAAACGCCTTGTAGTTTAGATATCAGTCTTCGACCGCCAGCTGCAGCCATAGCTCTGAAACACAGAACGAGTAAATGTGAACTAGAATTTCAGACAAAATTTCGTGAAAATAACTAACTCAAATTCTGCTATCATCATCGTTATATACTATCACTGTCTTAAGTAAATTTATCCTCAGATTTTAAAAAATCGTTCAATACAAATTCTTATCAGTCCATTGAAATGCTGTTTTTCGACGAGTTTTTTCTTTAATTGATAAACTAAATCGCCAATTATACACAATTTGAAAAATCTAACATGAGTTTCATGTCTGTGTTATGTTCAAAACGCATCCGAATTTCACTGTTTGAATGAAATCATACCGTGGACTCCATTCCTGTCGATGAAACTGATAAGATATCAGAGGATACATTTCTTACAATCAGACCAATCAGACCATGTCTGGAGATGGGTATAAATAATTTAACTAATTGAATATCACAAGTAAGCGAGAACATATTTTTGCATTCTACAAAGGAAACATTACACCTAACGAGGATGTGATCAAACCTCATCGCAAACGCATCCCATGATTGTTGAAATTTCAGATGAACGAAACACATTAATGCTCAAAATGTTGCGGCTGTTATACAGGGCATCTAGAGTCCTCGAGAAAAAGTGTCTTGATAAAGTGCAGCTGAATTAGGCCTACTTACTTCCACGACCTGCAAGATGCAGTTGAATTTTGCCAGAAACATAGGTAAAGAAACGTGAGGCCGATATAGAATTGGAGATGACTGTTAGACAAAACAACCGTTTCAACTTTAAATATATTCCTCGAGGCCATTCGACGACTCTCGTCAAGCGGTGCGACGCATTTACAGATAAATCATGATAAAACGTTTATATACAAAATGAAACAAAGAAGGTGGGTTAAAGTTAAAGATCAGAAGTCAGAACCACGGTATCGTTTGACGTCACATTTCACGGAGTTAGCCAAAGCGCGTCATACAGTGTTGCCACCATTTCTGTAGGCGACATTCATCAACGTCACAAGACCCAAGTTCTGTTTGCAAAAGCAAACAGTGATGACGCTCACGATACCGTGGTTCTGACTTCTGACCTTTGACTTAACTGACTTTCTTTTGTTTCATTTTGTGCATAAACGTTTTGTCATGATTTATCTGTAAATGCGACATATCGCTTGACAAGAGTCGTCGAAAGGCCTCGCCGAATATATTTAAAGATGAAACGGTTGTTTTGTCTAAGAAACATAGGTTTAAGATGTTGCTAAGAAAGGAAATATATTTTGAAGCTATATTTACACTTTATTGTGAGGCTTTCCCTTGCACAATCTTATCGAAACCGAGTTTCATGACCATTTTTTGGAAACAGGGGTCATTTTTGCCTGCTTTTGATGACATCTTATCCTGACGATTGATGCGGATAATAGCTTAATTTCATCAATGCATAGCAACATAAAAATATTATATACATTAACATCAAATTCTTGTCCACTCTATACAAAAGTTCACCTGAATTGAACTGCTGTTTAGTTATTTCATTTTTGAATTATGAGTTGCTAATAAAGTATCATACCATCTTGACATACGCTCAAAGGACCGAAATAAATGCCCGGTTTATCAAGAGTAACCTTGTAAATAAAACGTCTGCACGGTAAAAACCATGTTTTATATCATGCAATTCTCATACGATGATGAAAATCATCCCAGCAGTCATTTATAATAGAATAAAATGCTTACAAAATTGAATAATTAATTGAAGTAGTCCTGATGAGGACTGGTGCCGTCCTCCAATCCGAAAGTGTACAAATGCAATGCGGTTGCAACCATTGGATTAAGGAGCTATTAAAAGAACTCAATGGAGCTTTCTCGTGGCAGCAATATAGCATATTATATATCATATATTAGTGGCAAGCTTTAACACTCATAGCTCTTTACTTAAGGTGAGGAAGTTTGCAGCATTTTTTGAAGAACTTTTTTGTGGACTATAGAATAACACGCTAAGTCTGGTGGCAAATTGCGTTGTAAATTTGCTCTTTTATGACAATTATTTTCTATCTATTTTTTTAAGATTATTTAGTAATATGTTCTTCACATTGATTTTTCCACTTCAACTTTGAACACAGCGATTTAGATGGACAACAAGCAATTACTAGTACGTTCTCAAACGTACTTCAAGCATTATATACTAGCTTAATATTTATTCACATTATCAGCTATGATAGCAGTATCAAAATCGCTTTTTAAGTCGCAATCCGTAGTTAACATTTCTGAAGTTCTGAAAATATGCTCTACTATTTGATATATAAAATACAGATGAATATCACTCGCATCAACAATAGATACTTTGATCTTTGACCTGATACACTGATTTACTTGAAAACGAAAAGGCATAGCATATCACAAAATTTCTAAACAACTGCTCACGAGTGCTTGAAACTATTTCTAGATCTTGTTATATTCTTCTAATTCAAACCCGGAACCTCATTGTTTTTCCGGTTCATCAAACAGCCTGGAACCATGTACTCTATGTTGCATTACTAGCTTAGATGAGTTAATTGTTTGCTACTTGAGGAGGGATGATTTTGACAATGCAGTAGGCGCCGAAACTGGCGAAGAAAAAGCTCCGACATCCGCGAACCGCCGATAAAGGCACACTTGCATAAAACACTCATATTTTGAATTTTTCTAGCCCTGTTTAATAATCATATGCATGCTATGAACACCATGAAATTGTATTTCATTCCTTTTATGAATGTCTCAACACAAAGATAGTAGCTTAAATTTGCAATGGGACGTTTTAAGTGTACGTGTCGAATCAATGCACTAAAATATAGAATAATGGAATAATTTGACTGACTTCCCAATTCATTCGATGATTTTCTTGTACTTTCTTTCACTCTCTCCGCTCTATCTCTTCGATTTTCACTCCTTTCTGGGTCACACGTCTTCTTGACTAATCCTCGTAGGTTTTGCAACTCTTCTTTTTTTAGACAACTTTCTTCGTAAAATTTCTCATCTCCCTATTTCATATTTTAGTCGCAATGATAACATTCAAAATAGATAGGAAGATAACACAAAACATTTTCAGCCAAGGTCAGTTTAACTTCGACTTCTAGCATTTTATACTTTTTATGACATCTGAAGTACATGTGCATTTGTTTTAAGAGCAATGCTTAAGCACAATTCAATTGCATTTCCGGAGTGTGATGTACTTGAGTGGTTCTCGTTCGCACCTACTAAATTTGTAAAACCTTCATTGACATTTCTTTTCGTTCATTTATTTTTATAAATGCATATTTTTAACCTAAAAGTGCACTATTGCATCGATTGAATTATCAAATGCGATCAATTTCTTGAGATACAGTTCGCATCAAATTACTACACTTGCGAATGTGGAAAATGCAATATACCTATCAGATCATAGAATAAATGTTTGAAACCACGTATGATACCCACAAATTACAAAATACAAGTAACAGGCATACTAAATACATTATGAAAGCACATCGAGTACAAAGCCGTGCAAGAGCATCCAATTTCATCGCTCTGTTTAATTATGTATCAAAAATTAAGAGCGGTGAAAGTCAGATTTATTTCAAGATCCTAACCAAAAAATATTGCAAGTTGATGAGGAATAGTAGAGATTAATTTAATCATGAGACCCAAGATCGATGAGATAAAGACATCAGGATCGAATGGCCGGACAATATCACAACATCACGAATGCAAAATACAACAGTAAGCAGACACTACATGCGATGCAAAAGTGCTTTGCAAACGTTTGAAATTCAATGGCATATCAAACGTTTAAAGATAACTTAATTGATATGAAAAATATGTTTTTCTTGAAAAGGATTTCAGTTGCACAGAACAGATACCAATTAAGCTCATATTTAAAGACTGTCCTTAGCTGTCTAAGTGTCCATATTTCACCGAAGGAAAATAATCAGAATTAAATGATGGTGGTAGGAAAATAATCAGATCTTGAAATATACACATATATATTTATTTGTGTGGAAAAATCAAACTTTTGATGGTTTTATGCGACCAATAATCACACAAATAATTTTGGCTATAATCCATAGCCATTCTCAAGTAAAATGAAAGATTGCTTTTTACAAATAAAGTTATTTACATGCAATTATTGAATTCATGCAACAATTGCATATTTCAATATGCACACGTGCTCGTACATTTGCGATTTGGTGAGAACATGACCATGCACTTCATGTGCATGTGAAAATGACACTAATAATAGCTAGCATGACGATTACCACTGAATGTCAGCAAGTCATGATATAACGTTGAAGTTTACCATCATTTTTAATGCAAAGCTAATCAGAACAACGCCCGCATTCAGATATACTTAATTAATTGAAGGTCAATGTTATTCTTCATCCTGCGTACATAAACATTACTGTATATTGCCGCATCCACATATCTTGATATTCAGGCATGAATACGAATCCATCTGTTAGGCACTTGAGATATGTGTATTAACGTGCATCAAAGTGAACTGACTATCCTCGCAATATCTTCTGTTGCACCGTCATTACTCACATTCCATCATAATGCTACTTAAGTTTGAATGGGGTTGCCATTATTTCCCAATATCAACTCTCTTTTCGAATAGATAATAATTACGGAAGTCATTTAATGCAATCAAAAATGACAAAGTCACCTTTGAGCGTGACATCAGCATTCCACTGCCTAATCAAAAGGTGGCAGGTAAGAGAATATGACAGTGCAGCAATCAACACGTGACGATGTAAGTAGATACGAGTTCTTGAATCTATCGTTGGATTAATTTCACTAAAACTTGGATAGTAATTGGGCTCAAATTCTTAGTGCAAATGTGCCAAAAAATTACAAAATTAGCAAAAAGTCGCAGATTTAGCTTAGATCGTTATCATAGATAAAAAGTTGCAAATCATCTGACAATGCCACAATAGTCAGTGTCATTGCATGGATCATAGACTCTCTCCCAAATGTTGGTTTCAGTGACAAACGTATATACAAGATGGATGTAAAATAGTGACTGCAGTCATTGCTGATAAAATGCTCATATCTACAAGATCGCACGTTGTTTTGGCTTTATTTTTCTAATATTTATCAAAACAAAGAAATTATCACTAAGGTTGACACTTGATTTAGATGTGCTACCCCGACTACGTCAAAGTACCCACACGATGAAAAAATTCACATTTCATTAATTTCTAGATATGATAAAGCTAACCTCACACCGTCATCGCTCAAAGTTGAATAAAGATTTTAATTTGCATACTTGATATCAAGACTTATAACTCATTTTTCATCGTAGGCACGGTTGGTGCAGATGTCTTGAAAAATGCTAGCATCAATTCATAAGCAGAACCTTATCAGCGTTATGTGAATAATTTCAAGACGTTCTTCAAATTTATGTAATCAAATGAAAGGTTCCTGTCAAAATGCTCCTGAAACTCGGTTTTGATAAAACTATCACAGGGGAAGCCCTGAAATGGATTTGAAATAACAGAAACGTTTTTGGCATTATCTAAAACCTATGTTTCTGCAAACATTTTAGCAGGAAAATCAATTACCACTCGCAGCTCGTCGAAGTAAGCTTGAATGAGCTTAAGTTCAAACTGTAAGAGGTAATTGATTCCGACTAAAATTTTAACAGAAACGCATACTTCAGGTGTTGTTAAAAACGGTTCAGTCATCAAAATTATACTTCGAGCTCTCCCCCCCCCCTTGACACAAATTTACTAAAACCATTACGAGGACCATTTTGACTTGATACCAATTGAAGCTAAGCAGGCAAACTCATTTGAAAAGAACTCTAGAAATGATTTCGTGTTAATTTCAAATACACACGCATGATGCTGTTTGTCATACTTAACATTTATTAAACGCATATATGGAGTGAGTATTTTCAAACTGATAAAATGCATTCATGAAGCATTAAGGAATTATTACTACAAGTGATAATCCATTCATAGCGGCATTGGAAGCATTTTAGCTTTGTTTTATTTGAATTTTTATTCAGGATTTACATGAAATTCATTAATCACAATTACAACACAACGTAAGTTACACTACTCCTGACTTCAAAATAGCTGCGTTTGCAATTACGATATGATATTTAATTACTTTCATTGCAAAAAAGATTAAAAAGAAGCATTGAAGGTGTTAACCAATTCAGCGTGGTCAAGAAGAAAATCAGCATAGGTCAAAACTAGCAATGAGGTACTAATTCTCGATCAGTGCTCTGATTCATATCGATTTTGTTGATAATTTTATATATCTAACGAATTTTATGATAAATATACAAATTGCACCGATTAGCAAAGATAAGTAAGCTGTTGTAATTTAATACACATGCACATTCTGCTTTTTACATAGAAGCCTGACGAAAGTGGCTCCGGTCAAAAGTGCTAGTAACAACATTTAAACGCTAAATTACAAAGCATCGATTTTTCATAGCAGTTTAGCTATATGAAGCAATCTAGGCTATGATAACCAATTTTCTTGTTATAATTTTTGATAGAAATAAGGAGACAAATTTAATATTGCTAGGGTTGCGACAACCAACAAAATTCTTCATTAGTATTAGACTGCAATGTCTACAATGAAAGCAGGTAGAATGAGCAAGATTTTATGATTATAGTGAAAATGAAGAAAATAAAAATTAATTAAAACATCACAGATGATAATAAAGCAGTAAACAATCAACTACGTCAAATACGCACAAGGTAATTGAGCGACAACACATGGACTTATCGAGTCAGCATTAAAGGGACCATTAAAATAAAAAATACAAAGAAAAGGAATTTACCGCAGCATTTCTGATGAAGAATAAAGTATTGGTAACCGAATGTCCGAGCAGTAAGGGACTGAAATTTCAAGTTGAATATGATAAAGACACTTTACCAAACCAATGTCACTCCCACACACAAGAGAAGCTGATAAGCATAATTTCACACATTCATAAACGTAAGAATAAACCGGAAACTACAATGTATTAGACGACACACTACGACCGTATCTGCCTCGTCAGTATCATCCAATGTCACTTAATCATCATTCAAAAGTTACTGGTGCATTTATTATCTTAAAATTACATAGCAGACAAAATAGTTCGAGTATTAGCACAAATTACATGCACACTTCCGCGTACATGAAGAATCATTACCGTCAAACAATCGCCTCATTTAATGGATGACGATATGGAAAATGAGCTCAAATACATATAAAGATATGGGTAACTGAAGTGAACAACAACCGAACGAGTTTACTACCGAATAAGCCTGTTTTGCATTTTTTCAGAAAGGAATTCGTTCAGAATTCAAAGATCAAAACAGAAAATTTAAACATGTGGTTTTATATTCACACTAGCACTGAGGAATGTAAAAATCAAAAATTCTTTGATACAATTATGCAAAGACGTTGGTATACAGGAGTCTGTATTAAGGTGTCTACAAAAAGTTGAAACTCAATTTGAAGACCCTTTGAGTCCAGCATTTAGCACTTATCAAATGACTCAAGGACTTTTGTGGTTTTATGATTTCCTTCGATAATTTACACCTATCGACAACCACAAAATTCTATACAGTCAAATTTGAAATAAACGAATCTGTAGGTCCTATTTGAATTTCTATGTGTTTTATCAACAAAAAATGGAATAGTTGCAATTTTGATACAAACGAACACTCAGATGTTCCATGTTGTACAATTTTGCAAAATGTAATGCTATATCAGGACTTCGGACGATATTTGGAAGTTTTGTAGACATCGGGTATAATACAAACCGGCCTAATAAAAGGCTTCTACATGCTTTTTGATCGACATCACAGGTAGAAATTGAAATTCGGAGTGCAATTTCAAGATTGCATGGAGTCAAAACTCCACCACTTAAATGGGGATTTTTTCTGACTTTGCACCAGAGTGTAGCAAAAATTATCGCAGTTTTTCATTTCACCGTGAAATCTAGAAGTCAAGTTCAAAAATCACACAGTATAACGCAGCGTGAGAACATGACGATATCTATCACTTAAAGTAAATTAAAATTGTATTTGATCTGTCGACTATAGAACATTCAGTTCTATGGTTATCGCAAATAACTTTAACTTATTCTTCAATGATTTCGCAAAAAACTTGAATAATTTAGTTGTAATGATCATGGTTTAGCATTGAAGGCCGTCAGATCATTTGATCTGTTCGACCAAGTCGCGGCCAAGTCACGTGACGAAAATGTTGCTTCAAATTGCAAAATCATTGCATAATCATAATGAGAAAAGTAAAAACTTGATAAATCCTTTCAATTGATTGAGATTGTGGAATAAAGAATTTTAGCATGCAATTGCTATTGTTGCTGGTTCATGTTGCTGAGCGACAGCAATATGAGTGCCATGAGTGTCGCAATACAAAAACAGCTAAAACATATAACGCTGATAGAAAGCAGCCTACACTATGAATCAGTTTAAGTGAAATAAACGAGTCAGTCACTGTAGACTTTCCAGCATCCATATGATTGAATTATGCCAATTCACAGAACCATTGTAAATACTGAGTTGTCCCTGTGAATGATCATACGCATTGAGTATTTATTACTATACGAAACAGTGCTCCTATTCAAGCCAAAAATCCTTCACCGATTTATCAGAATCTTCTAAATTTTCAAAAATCCTGTCGAATTAAACACATGATTCAACAAGTTAAAACTTTCAGATTCTGAACAGTAATCGAAAAGGCCAAAACAGGCTTTTAACTATTGGAAACTTGGGACTGTTGGAAATATGGGTGTTGAGATCAGAAATGAACCCGGCTGAAGTCATCATGACAACGCACGCCCACTTCGAAGAAATAGGCACCAAAAAGTTTCTCTCACAAGCGTCAATAATCCACTTTGTTCTACCCCCACAGTAGGCTCTACTACAACTGCTCGTCATAAATGCAGGAAAAAATCGTCGACGCCAGATTGTGTAAATTCAATCAATTTCACAATGCATCAATCCGTGTAAGTGAATGTTCTTTGCAGACTTTCCTTTACAGTTACACTAATATTATGCAGAAGTTGTAAAAAAAGAAAACGCATAACAAAGAAATTTCAGGATTTTTTATCAAATGGGGGCGCTAAATTTTTCCAGATAAAATGAGGCTCACACGCTTAAACTACTCCAGAAATGACCTAATAGTATGCTGAAACATTAAAAATATTGGATACGTCATGCCATAACACCAATTCCAAATTATCAAATAAAATTCCTCCCCAAATTCAGTATAAAACTCTCCTTCAGTACATCCTCATCAGTACATCAGTATTTCCTCATCACTCTCAATACTCATAAATTCCCTCGAATACCCGCTGAAATCCGCAGAGACTCTGGAAATCCCACCAGAATAGTAACACTGTTACTAAATAATCATTGGCTAAATCTCGTTCGGATCTCTTTATAATCTGCTGCGGTAGTATGGTGAAATGAAATGCGTACGAATTAGTACGAGTTTGTCTTTCATTATTCAGTGAACACCATGTTCAAGAAACCAGAAAGAAAATAATCAGCCCACAAGTTCATCAGTTTGAAGAACAAGAAAAAGATGCAATTACACCCTCCTCGACAAGAGTCACATGACCTTCTTCCTCGCACTTTCCGTTTCGATAAAGATAACATTGTCGAAAGTTTCGCTCGTGATATGATGACTCGCTGTTTGGATATACAAATATATACAAATACAATATCATATCATGATATTGCATTTTGTGAATGCATGATTTGCATTCCTTGAATTTCTCATTATAACAAAAAATAAACATTCTCGATCATGATTGGTTGCTATTATGCTGAAATGAAAAACTGCGCTGTTGTCACAACACCCTGTTTCTGAAATAATTGCATGTATACCGCACCTTCTAATTTAATTCAAAAAATTATCATCATTTCTACGCTGTAGACAAATTACAACAATATGACGGCAGCTGACGGGAGGATGAATCAACATAATTTATATTATGCAGAAACAAGTGACACAGAAAAGACTGTGTACCTGTAACTTATTTATAATCATAAAATGGCAAATTAAAAATAAAAGTAAAATACAAGTAAAATGGAAAGAAGGTGGAAAGAGGATGGGAGTCCGGCATTGCAAAGTTCTTGGCCACCTGCATAAGTCCCCACATCAACAAGCATGGCACGCTGTAAACACAGACTCAGTGTTCCGTTATGTATACCTATACCTTACAACGGGAAGGTAGAATTTCTAATTTTTCCGAAATGTAGCGGCTTCATCTACATCAAAAATATACAGACTGATAAAAGGTATATACAGGGTGATTCAAAAGTCGGTGCAAAAAGTAAACGGCGATATCTCAGTGATTATTTAAGATACCAACCTAATTTTTTCTTCTTTAAGTTGTCAAAGGAATGGGATTTAATAATCTGTTTGGTACATTAGGACACTAATTATTATTTTGTATTAATGTATTAATTCAATTTTTGTTTATTCCCACTATGTTTTTCTCTTCCAAACTTTTTTAGATAATAACAAGCGATTTTCAAATAAGATCATATTAAGAAAACAAAGATTCATTTTGAATGCTCAAAAACATCACCATTTACCTCAACCAGCAATTCCGCTCGGTAAAGAACGTCTGAGATAGCATTTATCAGTTCTGACTGATTCAACAAGGCAACTTCGTTCGTAATGCGGTTCTTCAACTCTTCCATGGAGCCTGGCCTTTCATGATGGCATACCCTGTTTTTCAGAGTACCCCACAAGTAAAAATCTAATGGGGAAAGATCCGGAGACCTGGGTGGCCACCTGGTGGGAAATCCACGTGCAATTACACGGTCACCAAACACTTCCTTTAGGAATTCAGAAACTCTTGGCGAAATGAGGTGGCGCCCCATCTTGCTGGAAGGTTATATCATTCATCTTGCCCGAAGACTGAAGTTGTGGAATGACACGAGTATAGAGCATTTTAAGGTAGCTGTCACCTGTGACTGTCCCTTCAAAGAAAAAAGGGGTCAGTTTTAGTTATTTGGAGAATCCCATCCAGACACTGACTTGATTGGCATGGAGACTCTTTGAAACTGGGTGTGGCCTCTCTGTTCCCCACACTATGCAATTGTGTCTATTTACGACACCATCGAGTCGGAATATTGCTTCGTCGGTCCACAGAATATTTCGTAGTTGAGTCGGTGACAGAGATCTTATGAGGCCTGAGAATTCAAGTGTGGATATCTTATCTGTCTCAGAAATTGCTTGACAGAGCTGAAGCTTGTAGGGGTGTAAACGAAGATGATGACGTAAGATTTTCCATACACTCGATTGTGATAATTCAATTTCATCAGAGATGCGACGAGTCGATGTTGCACCAAGAGGACTGTCAGTTTGATGATGTCGAAGAGTCAGATCCACATCTTCAATGCAATTCTGAAGGACTGAAGGTCTTCCAGTGATAGGTCGGTCCATGACAGACCCAGTTTCATCAAACCGTGCTATCAACTTTTTGATGGCATTGTAAGAAAATCGACATTTCTTAACATTATGCAAGCGGTTATAAGCTCGAATACAAGAAGTCACATCCTCGCCATTCTGATGATAAAGTTTTAACAGCTCTTTTCGCGTCTGAAAATCCTGTGTCTTTGTTAACATCAGTTTTGCGTTCAAATGTTGGATATCAATGAACTTGAACATCAGTTTGTATGTTTAAATGTTGGATATCTATGAACTGGATACTTATGCACTGAGTCAGCAAACAGAGATTGCAAGCACAGAGATTGCAAGCAGTGAATAATTCGAGCAACTATAAAGCATATAAATGATAGCGAAAACTTCTGAAATTTTCAGCAACGGAATGAATTAGTGTGATAATGTAACAAATAGATTATCAAATCCCATTCCTTTGACAACTTAAAGAAGAAGAAATTAGGTTGATATCTTAAATAATCTCTGAGATATCGCCGTTTACTTTTTGCACCGACTTTTGAATCACCTTGTACATACTTTATTGTTAAAGCGGTTATAACACGAACATAATACTTTTCACAAGCCAACTCATATTGTCAGGGTTTCCTTTCTTGTCGATACTGCCATGTTTTAACTGCATTTAGTAATGAAGTCCACAATACCCGCTAATACCCTTTTCAGTAATCCCCTTTCACTTTTCTTTTGGGGTCTTCAATGCATGAAGGCCTCAAGTAGAAAGGTGGGAGAGAATTATGCCCCTCTTGAAGAAATGATGGGCAATTGCCTGATGTTAAGTGTATGAAGACGATGGAACATTCGGGCACTTTGAAGGCGATAACAGCGAATTTTTCGAAGAAAAATTTGGTTTGCACCAAGGCTCTGTTTTAAGCCCACTGCACTTTACAATCGTCGAGAATGCCATCAGTGCGGGTTCTTCAAAAGGTCTTCCCCTCCAAATTCTTCATGCAGACGATCTTGAATCGGCTGCAGAAAGTGAAGACAATCTTCAAGAAAAGCTTACGACGTGGAGTGATTTTCTAATATCAAATGGCATGAAAGCTAGTGTGGCCAGACCAGAAGTGACAAGAACTGCAGTTAAGACCCTAATATTCTACAAATACCGGTGTAGAATCGGGTCAGGTAGTGTGGACTGCAACTCAATACAGTCCACCAGCTGTCGATCATGCACTCACGGTCGCTGTAGTGGTATAATAGGCAGGCTGACAACAGTGGCGTCAAATTTCTTTTGTGGAAGAGGCTCAGGTGATATGCCCGTTGTGGGAAACAGGGGCCGTATGCTAGAACAACCCCTAACTTAGGATTTGCCTAAGTTAGGGGAAAAATCCTAAGTGGTATGCTTGAACGTCACCCCTAAGTCACTTAGGAAAAAAATCTTAGGGGATCGCTGGGGGTACCTAAGTTAGGGTTAGGGGGTGTTGGTATGCTGAAACAAAGTTAGGAAAAAAATCCTAGGAATTAAGTCACAAAATCTTGACGAAATCTAGGAGAACTTATACCCGCCTCTAAGTCAGGAAATATATATCAATTCTTCAACAAATTTTCTGTATGGACTAAATCAGTTAAACCTATTCAATAGTGGTTTATATTCACTTTTATTTAACAGGTATATAGTGCCTATGTTCATTTTTTTTAACAATTTTTTGACGATTTACCCTGTATGCAAAGGTTTTTGATTACGATGACACTTACTCTCTGTCAGATAATTATTGTAGGCTATCAACGGCTAATATAATATTGTAGCTCGACGACTTCCAACTCCTGAAGAAGTCGTGCTGAAGAAAGAAAGAAAGAAGATCAGAAATATGACCATTATGCAGGAAAATGATCCGAATGATCAATTCCCGGAAACATCGGCGAACGATGGAAAGGAACGCCAGCGAGAAATAATAAATATATACTTTCTTTAATTTCCTTATTTCTAAGTTGGACCTTGAATTTCTAGTAATTTTCGTATACGTATACAATATTATTTGCATTGTCACTCTAGTGAATTAAGTCGTTTTCAAAATACATTGGAAAATGGAAGGTTGTATTTGACGACATTATCTTGAATTAAGTTGACTAATCTCAATTCACGGGGAAGACTTTGTGTTGAGTTTAAGAGCTTACATGTAATTATAGCATTATGAAAAGTGAAGCATGCTGGTTTTTAATTATTTTTCAATTACCATATTCTTTGATCATAGGTTACTCTTGAACATTAGCAAATGCGACTATTAAATTTGACAGTTTTTGCAGTGAAAGTTCGTAAAAAATAAAGATCTTTGATGCAGTCTATTTTGTTTAATTTGATGCAGTATTATCGCCGACTGCAGTTTGTGAGACAATTCGTTGTCAGGGTGTGCAAAGAAACTACAGCTGCAGCAGTCCGTTGATCTGCCACTAAAGTGAACTTAGGGAGCGGTCCCCTAACTTAGGGAATTGCTAGGGAAAGAGAAAGCATACCCGACTTCGAATAAGCGAGGATCTTTCACCTAGCGAATCCTAAGTTAGGATGCGGCCCCAGAAGCCCAATGAAAGAGATTACTTTGGAGGAAGGCAAGCGCAACATTGTTATCCGTTTCTGCTGGATGGGACACATCTCGGATTCCGGTAATGGAACAGAGGAAGCTGTGACTGCGCGAATTCAATCGGACTGGAGGAAATTCGGAGAGCTATCGCTTATCTTGACCAGTCGTGCTACTCCAAACTCCATGGAAGAAAAGATATATCAGTCATGCGTCAGAGCCTGCTTGATTTATGGAAGTGAGACATGGGCTATGACAGTTGCAGAAAATCGAAGAATGGAGGTAGTAGACAGAAGGATGAACAGATGCATGCATGGAACATTTCTCGATGACGGAGTGACCAGTGAAGACTTTCTGGCCTGAACATGCAGTCGACCGATGAGGCCATGAGGGAGTGCAGACTGCGATGGAACGGTCATGAGGTGCGGAAAGATAACAGCGATTGGGTGAAGAAAGAAAGGAAAATGAAGATCAGAGGATCAATACCTACAAGCCGCCTACAGAAGACCTGGGAAGAGGCAGTGTCCGCAGACTTTCGGCCATTGGGATTCATGGAAGCCGACGCAATCGATCAGAACACCTTGAGGTATTCCATGAAGAATTATCGTGCACAATCCAACGAGGGAGGAGAAAAGGAGAGCAAACGGATGAAGCTATGTAAGCAACGCAAGAGATCCAACTTCGAAATTGAAGTATTCGTTTCTCTAGATCCCGCATGCTTCTACTGTAATTGAATTTTCGATGCTTTTGATAGGAGTCCATAGCGCTCTCTTTTCTGCAAAGGAATTGACTGATTGGGAATTACATGTATTAGATTTCCTGAAATTCGATAAATATTGAGAGGCTTTCGCTATTCCGAAAAGTTTAATAACGGACATCAGATATCTGTCCTCTCTGCTTTCACCAATGATCGACCAGTTAGTTAAATTATGGCTTGACCGTGGCGTATGATATTGTGGTTTTAGAAAGTCCATTTAACAGCATGTGAAGAGCATCTAAAAACATCACACTTAGATATTAAGTGAGATGTTTGGGAATCTTTAATGCTTTTATCAAATTAGTAGTGTCACAAGCGATGAAATCAGTTACTTGTCAACATCTCAAGTGCATCATTGTAATTCAAAAGCACTCAAATCAAGTTCATCAATCCAGTGAACGTATAAATGCATCGCCATCATACATTCATTTTGACCACATAAAATTTGCAAGAACAACCAAAGATCAAGGATTAACCTCGCTTCGCTTCTAGAACAATCCGACATTTCTAGAGGAAAATGTCAAATTGAAGCAATTCAACGTTTCACAAATAATTATTAACTCAATTATCCGATAGTTTACTCATCACCTTCAAGTTTCAACTACGCAATTCCACAAAATCATTTATCTGTGCCGTTTGATGATGTGCTAGTTTTTTTCTTTTGAAATCGTTCGTAGCATCTCAACTCGGAAACTTTTTCACCTCCAAGCAAGGTATATTTAAAACGCATTATCTGAAGCAAAATTCAATATCAATTTTTGAATTAACAATAGACAAAGCAGTTTATTTCATATACGTTGTATGTGACGTCATGATATTACTTTCTAATTGCCATTTTGATTGTCAACCATCCTTTTTAGAGACTTCCCCATCACATGCCATTTCCATGTGACATCCATTTCATAGGATTTCACGGTTAGGTATGCTTTGTCATAAAACAAGATTGTGAGCTTTGCAAAGTTTGGTCTATAATTCAAGCTACGTTAACCTTCCTAGAAGTGGTGAACCAACCACCGCTTAGCTATATCACGAGTAGGAAATGAGGAATGGATCATAACTAGCGATTCGCTATCGCAGACACTACTACAGCAAATTGCTGTAAACTGATCTTTCAAATACACGCGCAATATACTATTTGCAAATGTCTGCTTACAGACAATTTCATTTTTTTACTTTATGATGAGGAAAGCCCATAATGGTTGATGTTACCAAAATTTCTATTAAAAAAACACAGACAAGTTGTTACGCTGGAGATTCTTCGTGCCACCTTCGGTGGACCTCATCATGCGAAAGATCTCCGGCATAATAACTTGTCTGGTTTTTTTGATAAAAATTTTGGTAGCATCAACTATTATGGGCTTTCCTCATCATAAAGAACAAAAGCACATCTAACCCGTTGTTCCAAACCAGACAATTTCATTGTTTGTTAGCGGTGACATATACTTTAGCAATAGAGAAGCTGGAATATTCCAAAAAAGAATGAAGCTGGTTGCGATAGAAAATCTTGTCGATTTCAAATACTCGTACAATCAAATATGATAGGCCTAGACTCCGTACCGTTTCCAATTACATACGACCAGAGATGGATTCGTCTTCCGCTGTTACTCTAGAGTTGACACGATTCTATCTCAGCTGCTGTATGCGATGGTAGTAACATGAGGAGATAGTCGTATCCCTTTGGCTTACGTGATTGGCCAAGCGCGCGCAATGCGTAAGGAGAGTTGTATTCTGAAACACACGAACTGGCGCTATCACATTGAAGACTGAACAACTGCCAAGTGAATCGTATCTATCTTTGACTCAATGTTTCGCTGTGATAAATTCGTCAAATGGAATTATTATTCACATCGTTCAACTACGCACGATCTAAATTTACTGACTGTGTCCGTTCAATGCGATGTCAATGATTTAGTTCGTCAGAATTCAGGCTTGGATTTGCATTGCGTTCAATGGTAAATAGATCTTTCTGCCCCTCGGGACTAGTTCCAAGCGTGACCATCAGTATTAAAGAATTTCATCTGTAGACCAAACAACGCAGACAAGGCAATTTATCTCTGTGCAAACGACGTAGGCTACCGGTAAATATAGGCCATCAATAAATGAAAAATAAAACAGGGTCTGGAATCAAACCCTGTAAGGATTTTAAGAAAATATATTGAGAAGTAGCAAATAGCAATTCACATTCCAAAGGTGACTCAACAGATAATGGTCATATTTCGCTAAGTTGAGTTCTATTCAAACTTATGAGTGAATAAGTAATTTCGAGGTCACATCAGAAATATAAATTTTCTATGAATTATTATGATAATAACATATAGACTTATAAATTACAATCATAAAGACTTATACATATAAATCTGATAAGAAAAGAGATCCACTGATAACATTGTTCACGTCGGTGCATCCTACTCGTATCTCAATAATCAGAAATAGGAATAGTTGAATGACATATCAGACTACCTATGATGCTGATTTTTGAGCTTCACGAAGGCTGCGCAAGACATTTTCATCGTGGACACTGCGAACACTTTGGCAGCATATTATCAAAGGCAACATCTAACATTTACCTTATTAAAGGCAATAACTAGTAATTGAATATATGTTGCTCTATATCAATTGCTTTCGAAAAGAACATCACAGTATCTTTAACAAGAAATATTCACCCTACATTGTGATTAGAAGTGAAGGGCATTCAGAGTAGGCTGAGTGATTGCAGCCTCCTAACGATTTGCTGAAATACATTCATTTTAACATTAAGAAATTATGTGTAAGGTTGGAAACGATCTCCAAAATCAACTGATAAATTGCGGGGATCCCTTCATGATCAGTGTAATGTTGGCATCACTCCTATACTAATAACATCTAATTGCATCACGCATTTAGTCAACACGATGAGCGACCATTGCCTTCAGGTGGGTGAGGGAAATTCTAAACGCCTTCCCCTAGATGCAGCAATTACGAGTCTCGTCACGACTGTTCAAGTGCTCATTTGTTGTCTTGCATATACGACATGCACTTTTTCAGTGAGCGACGTCACATTTCAGTGAGGCAGTCGTGTACTTTGTCTACGTTGATGTGATGCCACGATTAATGGAGAATGCGCTTTGTGAAGAATGTCGCTGACTCATTGATATCTGACTGTACATTTCTAGTGATCAAAATGTGACATAAAACATGGTATCGAGCACATTTAAGGGATGAACACGGAAGACTACACATGAAAATACATGAGTGCGTAGTTCATAATTCGGATCAAGACAATCGGTGTGAAAACTATCGCATTTAACATAAATACAAAATACGCTGTTATTCTTAAAGGCAACAATGAATGCAATGAAGTAAAGCATGAAACATATTCTAGTACCTTATGGTACTAAGTAGGCTATTAATCCAACACACGTCACAGATGCTGAGGTTCTAAAATGCAATTTAAGGGGTTGGATGATAACAGCATTCATAAATTCATTATGCAACAGAGGTGACAGACTAAAAGTTTTATTTTGTCGTCTTTAACAAATAATGTGTAATTTGATTAAATCTGGAACTTAATTTCATCCATTTATAAATTAAAAGAGCTAGAATAAACTTTATTTCTATCAATAGCAAAAGAAATCACAAGGCAAGTTACAGAAAACATTGTACACGGGATCTGAAACCAAAAATATGGATTTTTGCCACTTTAATTGCCAAGGCGGCACAAAATATTTGGCCACCTGTTTTTCCTTTCATATGATAACAATGGAATGACAGCATGAATGAACACAAACAAATAGTGTGTGACGCGATATGTTAGATCAGTTATTTTATTAAATTTAGTCTCAACATAATTCTAATGTGAACTTTCAAGCACTTAGTTTTTAAGTTCTGCAATTTTTCTGACAGAAGCCGTTGCTCCCACAAAAAACATGGTTGGCTGTGGCTCCTAATCGACGGTGGTCACCATTAAAAAGAGCCATCCGACTCATAGAAAGTTTGTTGAGCATCAGACATTTCTGTGAATGTGTTATTTGTCAACCGACAGAAAAATTTAATTTTGATTTCAGTTTATGAAAGGTTTTTGACACGAAACCAGACAGAATTCAGCAGCATTTAGGCCTGTATTGTTTGATAATTCTATATAACTTTCATGGCTTCCATGGAAAAAACTAGCTCTCAAGTGACCTTGATTTGAATACAAATTGCTGTTTGATGACGAGTTTCCCAAACGAAGTGAATGATGGTTGAGATGAAAGTGGCCATATTGTCCGCAATTTTTTGTTTTTATAAGTAGGCCTAATTCCATTGAACAATAAGCAACATGTCCACCTGACTCATTATCTTTGGATATCAATTCTTTGCTATTTTGCAATTTTTTGCCACTGTTTCAAATTATTCTGAACTGGAGCTGACTGAAACCCCCTGCTTTTTGTTCTTAGATGATGATGAAGATGATGAATGGTTTAACGTCACTACTTCCCCATACTGGGGGCTTGGACGGTGCTGACATAGTTAGACTTTAATCTGGACCATTGTGATCTTTCAGTCCGAATGCCCTTCCGGACGACTTCCAATGACACCTTCGGGGCTCGACCTCTACACCGAAAAATCGCTAGGCCAATGACTCAACCACTGTGCCACGGAGACCACTCGCTAGACGATAACGAATATGAAATTGATTAATCCTTCTAAGTACAAATACTTCCAGTTCTTAACAGAAGTTCTTTCTCATCTAAGCTTTCGTTTCTTAAATGTTTTACGGCGAACTTGACATAGCAAACATGATATACAATAAAATGAATTATTTGATGATAGACGGATTTGATTATACAAAATTGAAGAAATTTGTTAGAAGAAACCAATGTACATTGAAAATTTGATTGAAAAGAACAGTTCGAAGAAGCATATTTTAGAAAAGAAAAGGCGCAATTGTGCTCCGAAAGATTAATATATTACATTTTCATCATTATTCATAAACTAAA
Organism: Prostheceraeus crozeri; assembly: GCA_907163375.1. Taxonomy (NCBI): domain Eukaryota; kingdom Metazoa; phylum Platyhelminthes; order Polycladida; family Euryleptidae; genus Prostheceraeus; species Prostheceraeus crozeri. Next base: position 15,162 of record CAJQUW010011787.1, on the reverse strand, counting down.
TTTTCATTTTGCGTGAATTTAATGTTTCATTTCCGCAGAAATAATCAATGTCTTAAATAATATTACTAATAGTACCTAATAGTACCTGATTATTCCCTTATTAAATCAATGAAGTCACCAACTAAAGAAATGTCAAAATTAGACGGGTAGAGCTTTCGCGAAGTAATCAGGAGGCAAACATTTCCATACTGGAAGACATAGGGCCCACTTTAAACATAGACATTTCCATAATGTGATTGAATCACATAAGTTATTTCCATAAGTTATGAATTCCAGTCATGTTCACATGTTTCAATTCGAAACAATAATTGGAGGCCCTGAAACAGTTAAACTCAACATTTGGGTATTTTAGTCAAGTAGGACCGTTGTTGCACCCGGCTTCATATGACAGGAAACGAAAGATATCAAAAATGTTTATTGAATGAGGTTTTGAAAGAAAGCTGAGCCGTCATAACATATGAAGAGAATTACTTGAAATGATCATGATCCTCTTATTGCAGTGGTCTAAACCGATTTAGATTGATCATCAAGCACAAATTTAAAATTAAGTAATAAATGACAAAACAAAAATTGATCTTAAGGGTTTTCTCAATCTATGTAGAAGAAATGGAAGAAATGCTCTTCTAAACGTAAGAGGCTTAGTTCCTTTTATGACAGAATTTACAAGTTTATTCAATCCCGAATGTGGGTCTCATCATGCGTCAGTGCTGTGACATTGCAGCTGCTGGTCATTGAATCAAAACTGCCCAACACTGTCATCCGCTAGGTCGAAGCCAATAGGAGCATCAACATGTTGAGATTTGGTAAAATCCCTATTATCAGAATGCTCATGAAAATGATTGAGTTATGTCTAAATCAAAGTCAGAAAGCAATAGGCTATATCAGATCACGTTTTTGCCATCGATGCTACCGAAATAGTTTTGCCGGCGTTTTGTGCAACTTACCACAACAAGAATGCCTCTGTTTCTATAGCAAGTCGCTGCATCGTATAGAGAGAATGACAAGATTCACTAAATAACCACTCACGAATGCTGAAGGAGGACGAATGCAAAATAGATAGTATCAGAATCAATTTTGGATAATTTCCTGTATTCTGACGAAGTAAGTGGAATGGTGACATAGGCCTGTGCAAATATCAACATAGTCAGAAAAAGAATTCTATCCTGCTGCATACTGATGTGATAGACACCATCACACCAAAATTTACATTCATCTCAAAATTTGTATGGAACGATACAGTTGAAACTGAGGTCACTCTTGCAAACAGAATTTCTTAATAAAAAACCGCAGAGTTGTGTGATCAACAATTCCTCCATTATGTATTAAAATTGAATATTTGAGAGGTCTGAAAAGACGCTTCATAAATAACTTGTCTCATTTTTATAGTTAACATTCTTGCAGAATTCCAAGGATGTATATTGAAATTGTAAAACGGAAAATGTCATTCTTACCCAAAAATGGCTGAGTGATGTGATTAATTTTTAAATCTTTCTCAATTAGATAGATGATTCATTGTCAAAAACAATGCGTTATGCATCGCATGGTCATCACTGCAAGAAATGCAACTCGTGGGTTATGAAGTCCTTGCATCTATCTTGCAAGAAAATCATAAATGCACTGAAATGTCTCAAACAACAGATGATGTGTCAAAAATAGTCGACAGCAAAATCTATCATACTGGGGGACGGCGCAAGTAAACGCGCTGCATTGGCACTTATTCCATGTCAATGGAGAAGAGGTGTAAGTCCAACACAAACTAGAGCAATCATAATTTGGAGATTACCGACATACCACGAAAATAAATATATTCGTCTTCCTTTGAACGCTTTCCGCTCCTGTCCTTCCAACTTCTAGCGAGGATATCCCCAGGAAAAATGACTTGTAACAGTGGTCGAATCTGACTGATATCCCAATGGAATTCGTCGCAGCTGAAGCTGGGCCCACTTATTGGGCTAAATGTTCATGAAATGTTGCAACCTCATAAAGTCGCTTGTGGAGGCTGCTGATGAACCCTCTGCACAACAAAGCATAAGTTGGGATGGGCTATAAGTGGAACCTTTATGGTCCTCTCGATCATTCGCTTCTTTAAGTCTTTCGAAACCAAACCCATGATGATAATGAGAAGAAAATTGAATCAAATGTTCTGATTCTGATTCCACCTTGGCACACATTCCAGCGAATATGGACCTTCACTCGATGATGAGATATGGAAGGTCTAGGGTTTCCCAAATATTGATTTAAAAATGGACAATTAACGTTAATTCTCTTCCTATCGTGAAGAAAAGCCACTACTAATCCAGATGACAGAAATCATAGCACTGGAAAGGCTGAAATATGCTCAAAGACGTTTGCAGATGAACTCAGAGCATTTAAGAGATTATTCAGAGTTCATGGACAAAAAATGATTGAGAATGGTTCATGCAAAAAGTCCCACAGTGAAGGAGTTAGAATATAACGATGGTACATCACTTGGTACCGCCTCATCATGGTGTGTGCCATAAAAAACAGAAAGTCAAAGCTGTCTTCGATTGCTCTTTAAAGAAAAAGGCATTTCTTTGAATTCGATATTGTTTAACACAGGTGTATTTTGGTGTGGTATGGCCAATGCGCCTTTTCTGGAGATATCGAAAAGATGTTTCATCAAGTCAAGGAACCGGACAGCCATATGATTTTATGAGACCATTACGGTTCACAGATGATGACTTAGGTTCCTCTTAATAAGAATATAGGCTCACCCTACACGCATTCGGGGCCAGTCTCTCATCCATTCCATCCCAGTTGTGCAAACTTCGCATTGGATCAGCATGCTCTAGTAAAATAAAAAAGTTCAATGAATCTGTCAGTCAAACTGCACCTGCGAAATTTCTACGTGGAAGATTAGCTGAAATCTAACAAAATGATAGTAGAAATCCTACATAAAAATTGTGACTGTTGTTCTCTTGTTGGATTCAAGTTGACTAATTCATCAGTAGCTTGCAATGATTCTGTCGATGTTTCTGATCGTTGTGTAGAGACTTTGTTAAAGTTAGCCTGAATTATGGAGTCTCTGATCAACGTGTCTTAGACTTGAGAAATAGGACAAAAGTCGACCGCACTTTTTCGCCTTCTAAGTGAAATTTTAAAAAAACCCACACTTGTAGCAGGAGGGATATACCAGTAATTTAATCGTTCTACGATCCGTTGGGTCTTGAAGGTCCATAGCTTTGCCTGCCAAGCAGATATTTCAATGTTGGATTCGTACCGTAAAGCCTGATGCTACGGCCAGTATGTGATAATCTACATCAAGTACGGACATCTAACGTGTTCCGATTTTAGTTAATCTATGAACTTACGCATGGAGTATGCGACTGTCTTGTTGGATGTCTGTCGTGATATTTCGCGCTATGTTTACGCAATTACATATAGGAGCCCTATCCTATATCAGATCTGAGATGCTGGATAGTGTAAATTTGATTTTATGATCACACATTGTACTGGGTCAATGATTCAAAAAATCCTGAATCAACTGCAATTTGATTATTGAAAACATGTTTCTGCAGTGCCTTAATGTGTTTGTAATCTGATGCATATATGGTCCAGCAAGCGTGCACACAAGCAAACGTGAAGGAAAACCACACAATGAAATAAAGTAGATACATTCAAAGTGCCTCGTTCTTCAATTCTTTAGCGGGGAGCGCTTCTCACAGACCATGTGAAATCGGACAGTACAATATGCGGCAATAGTGAAATTAACTAGAATAGCATAGGATGTTTTTAAATAATCACAGCTGGTTGTAAGAGTTCAGGTCATGACCTAACCGAAGAACAATACCTATGATTAACCACCTCGTTATCACTGGCCACACCCTATAATCTATTCAATAATTTTCTATGCATAAATCTCAGCTTCAAAAAAAACTTCCCAAAAAAATCATTTAAGTGGGTATAAAAAAAAACAAAATTATATGTCAAAAAATAATCACATATACTTATTCGATGGTCATGGAGAATGCTTTGTCACAGGACTTTCTTCAACTGTAGACATGTTAGACCTGATGTTGCTTCACTGATTCACTGTCCATTAGATAGATGCAAAAAAATAAGAACTGAAGGCTGGAACAACTCAATGCGCCGAGTGACCGCTTCGCAAAATCAGCACGAAAGTTTCGTTCTTCCCTTTGAATAATTTGGGGGAATTGATGGATGAAATGCATGTCTTTTCTATCTGTTTAAGTAAAAATTGGTGTTAGACACAAGTAGGTGAAAGTTCTCTAGCCAATATTGAAGTAATTAGTTTTTGCCAGGTTTCCCTTGATAAAATATAATATTGGTCCCACAAATGTATTTTCCATTGAGAAAAGTGTCTCTGTATAATTGTTTACTTTTTTAAAATATTTCAGTAACGTTACTCAGTTTTATCCTGAAGAAAATCAAACAACAGTGTTCACATCACGAGCTTTTATGTTTAGTGATATATTTTGACAAGTCGTTTAAATATTTGCTGGAAACACACATTCAAGATCTAACAGTGTTCTTGTTACATGACTGTCACTATCCTTCTTTCATGGTCGAAAAATTTTTCATATTCATGGTCCATGGACATCAGAAAGTCCTTTGCATAAAAATGGTCTTGAGCGCCTAACAAACGTATTCCTATGCTACATTCTAAAGATTTGCTTTCATACAGAAGGTCAGGGGAACTACAAAACGATTGTTTCCACGGACTCATTTGCTGTGACATTTAAAAGATTGGAAGTATCAAGAAAAGCTCAGAGATGACCGCTTGGTTATGAAGACAACGCATGGTCCAATGACCAGTAAATCATCCTATTTCTGCATAAGCACTCTCCCAAAATGGTTCTCTTCTTATCTTCCTTCTGTGCTGGTATTCATGTAGTAAGACGTCTATTTAAAAATTGACATTGTTTACAGGGAAAGAAATATTTCGCACAGTCAAGAAGTTGTGTCGTGCAAAATAAAACCAACAACCTCTATGGGAATGTTCCAGGCAGGAAAATAAGAAGCGGGATGTAAACTGCCCCTATTACATTCTAGTATAGGAAATGTTAAAGTCAAAAAATAGCCGTAGTTTGGAATAAATTGCAAGATTTGATATTAAGGTTATCATTTTAGTCATGGAATATTACCATTACGCATATTGGTGAAGTTTTATAGAAATTGATGTCAAGTTTAGTGGTGTGCAATTCTTGCTTTTTCAAATTTCGATTCATTTTCAGCCACCTTGATTTTTAACACTTTTAAAAATGAGCTGACACGTATTAATCAAATATAAATAGTAAACTGTCAGCTGACTAAGCTCTTTCCTTTTATTAGCTGTCTTTTCAATTGCTCACAAAATTTATGGTTCAAGTGAAGATTAATTTGCTAAAAATCGTAATTATTACATCTGTAAGGTAGGGGTCCTTTAAGGTGAACTAATTTTATTGACTTTTACTGCTACTACTTTCTTAATTGCCTGTAGTATTCGCGGGAATTGTTTTTGCTACCTAGCTGGCAATGTTCAGGTGAGTCAGAGTTTTTCTTGTTGGTGCATTTGGACTGGGGATTGCTTGTTCTAGCAATATCCGGTCAACATGGCAGAATTGCAGTGTATGGATTTTATTGATGATGATGACATCTCTATCTAGCGGAGGAGATTGTTTCCCGTGTCACAACAGGTCTAATTAAAAACACCGGAGCCATGATGACTCTTTCTTAGGGTAAACTGTAAACAAGTCATAAACAATTCGAAATCAATGGAAATCGTAAACAAGTCAGAACTTCTATAATACACGACAATTAAAGAAGAAAAGAACTTTGCATGATAACAGGAAAGGGACTCAGCACATCCAGAGGCATCCAAAATTTATGGGAATATATTTTTTTGAAATAGCTAGAAAAAAGTTAATGAGAAAAAAAATGACAAATCTCAACGCCTAAACAAGTCAGAGACATCTCAATACACACTCAATCGACCTAAATCAACTCATGCTATACATAAAAATCTACCTGCTCTTCACGATGGAGCAATTATATCCACGCTCACAAAACAAAAAAACCAATCTCTACACTCACCAGGGACCCCACTAAGTCCCGAAAATCAACATAAAGCCTCACATACGTGTCCTAAACAAGTACAGAGACTTTCAATTACACACTCAATCGACCTAAACACCTAGATGCTTATTACCTAAAATTACTGCTCTTACGATGGAAAACAATTAAATCACGTCACCAAACAATCCACACTCACCCGGGACCACTAAGTCCCGAAAAATCAACATAAAAGCTACATACGGTCCTAAACAAGTCAGAGAGATTCAATACACACTCAATCGACATAAACACTAGCTGTACCTAAATTACCTGCTCTTCACGATGGAGCAAATTTATATCCGCTCACAAAACCAATCACACTACCAGGGACCACTAAGTCCCAATAATGAGTTTTAGCGTTCTAATAGTTTTGAAGTATCGCTTGGGGAAAAATACGGAAGTACTGGAGTTTTCTTTGCAGACAAGTTTTATTAGATATTGATGATCGCTTCTGGGAAAAAATACGAGAAGCGACTGGGGCTTTTGCCTTTTGCGGACAACGTTCAAGTAGCTTGAAGCATCGCTTTGGGGAAAATACGAGAAGTTCCTGGGCTTTGCATTTGCGACAACGTTCAAGTAGCTTTGAAGTATGCTTTGGGGAAAAATACGAGAAGTACTGAGGCTTTGCCTTTCGTGCCGACTTCGATCAAGTAGCTTTTGAAGCATCGCTTTGGGCGAATCATACGAGAAGTAACCTGGGGCTTAGCTTTTGCGGACAACGTTAAAGTAGCTTTTGAAGCATCGATTCTGGGGATAATACGAGTAAGTACCTGGGGCTTTTTGCCTTTTTCACACTACGTTGTAATTGATGTATTTGCTAGGCAGCAAGAATTTGACCTTCATGTAACTCAATCGTGCATTTTATTTGTTGGTGTTTCGGTATACATTAGGATATACTTTGCAGATCTTGTCGGTTGCTGTGACAGTCAAAAAATGTACAATTTATATAGGTTGTAAATATTTTTCTCATGAACTTTCATTCCTGAAGTTCAATGTTCGTAAAAAGGATGCGATCCAGAAAATACAGATTACTTGACTTATCGATCTGTAGCCATGAAATAAGTCAATCCAGAACAGACTTTCAATTATTTGATTTTGTCATCTCTAAAGCGGACTTTACTAATCTGGTTCAAATAGTGTTTCATGTAAAGAGCTCGGTTTTTAAAATTATGACTTGGTAAGGCAGTATGTGAGCTTTATGTTGACTTTTTCGAGACTTTAGTGGTCCTGGTGGTGTGGATTGGTTTGTAGGTGAAAATATAAATGGCTCATCGTGAAGAGCAGGTAATTTTAGTTCTCGGCATGAGTATGATTAGGTCGAGCGTTGTGTATTGGGATTTCTCAGACTTGTATAGGACGTCTGTGATCCTTTTATTAGATTTAACTTGGCTTAGTTGTCCTGAGAGAAGTGTGGATTGGTTTTGTGTGCGTGATATAATTGTATCGTGAAGAGACAGGTAATTTTAGGGTATAGCATGAGTTGTTTAGGTCGATTGAGTGTGTCTTGAGATGTCTCTGACTTGTTTAGGACACGTATTGTGTCTTTATGTTGATTTTTCGGGATTAGTGGTCCTGGTGAGTGTGGTGGATTTGTTTGTGAGGTGATATATTTCTCATCGTGACGAGCAGGTAATTTTATGTATGGCAGGAGTTGTTTGGTCGATTGAGTGTGTATTGAGGATGTCTCTGACTTGTTTAGGTTGCGATTTGTCATTTTTTTATCCATTAACTTTTTCTAGATATTTCAAAAAATAATTTCAATAAATTTTGGATGCCTCTGGATGTGCTTGGTCCTATCCTGTTATCATGCAAAGTTTCTTCTATTCATTTGTCGTGTATTATCAGAAGTTCTGACTGGTTTACGATTTCCATTGATTCGAATTGTTTATGACTTGTTTACAGTTACCACTCTGAGGCCGTGTGTCTTCACCCCGGACGACCAGCCGGGAGAAATACCCCGAAACCAAAATCGGGAGGACTCGCTCGAGGGAAGCCGACCGATAAGGAGAATCGACCACCGGCAAAGCGTGGAGAACGCTAGTATAGGCACGTTCACCTCGGCGATGCGTTGTACGCTGGAGAGGGACAGGCCGACGACAACTCGCCGATCGACGCCCCCGTTAATGGCAAGTGTTATTAAAGATACGTAGCTTAGCGTAGAACACAAAGCAAGTTACACCATCGTAAGTATGAGACTGATCCAAAAAAATATTAGACTCATGGTAATTTAAACGGAAAAAAGTGATGAATGATGGAAGACTTACTTTGTCGAAGATTTGATGAAATTGACACAGAAATACAATTTTAATGTTATTTCAAAAAGAAACATGAATTTATTCATTCTGACGCCAAATAGATGCCCTTCGAGTACAGCACAAGTCGTTAGTATCATTGATTTGTGATATTACAGGGTGCCCGCGACTGGAAAAAAACCTGATATTGCTCCATAACATGGAAAAACTGTGGGATATCAAAAACTGGAAAAACCTGGCAATTTTGAAAAATGTTTTATCATGTACGAGTACTGTATTGTACACGAAATCTCGTAGGGTACTGTTATTACAAAATCTGTATATTTGACAGTCTTGAAAACATAAACGATTATTTATTTTCTATGTCAGTCAATGTAGATTTTAATAAATAATCTTGTTGGAATATAACGGTTTCTTAAGAAAATACATAATGTTAGGATTGTCCATCTCGCCGTGCATGTTAAGATGTAACTGGTTGTAATTCTTTCCATTGAAGTTCTGTGTAGTAAGGTGGATTGAAAAATGCTGATGTTGCCGCAAGAGGCAATCGAGATTTATCTTCTTTGGTGAGCGTGGTTTTTAAAGAGGTGAATGGTTTCGACTAGTTGTATGAAAACATTCAGGAGTCAGTTGCATATACCAATTTCTTATCGCTGAACTGCACTTCTTCAAATTCTGTCGCATGGCAGAGATAGAACATTTTGACAACAAATTTCAGTATCCTAAACCAATGTTTCCATTTTTGTATGAGCATCTCGGATCACTCATTAAAGACTCATGAAAAACGCATCGTAAAACATGAAGTATGAATTCTTGAAAGCTTCCGAAAACTTTAGCTGTTGATATTTATGAAAAGTGATGTGCTTTTATTGTTTCACCTACCGTTTGGGTTTGTGTTGTAACAAAGCACTTATAAAAACTTGCAGCACGCAGAAGAATCAGTTTTATAGTGATTGCAAAATGTTTCTGTCGCCTTGTCAGAAAGTTTCTTGAAGATTGGGCATTACATTTTTCCAATCGTACGTGCAGCAAGTGCATTGTCTCCATTTGTATACAAAACCTGTAAAGCTGCACTGTCTTGCACGAATGGCAGATATTGTTCGTGAATTTAGTAGAAGCCAACCGCCTTGTGTCTGAAGAAAATTGCAGATAAAGCCAAAGCAGCAATATTCACAATCTTCTTGAGGGATTTTGTTTTCGGTGAGAAAGTGAATGCCTATGAAGCTAATTCCAAAGATCGATGATTTTGTGTGAGGCCATTGGCAGAAATTCTGATAAGAACGATCTCGGACGGTGACCCAATATGATTTCGATATTTGTCACAGAAATAGCTATGTCCGAATCCAGCTTTTAAGTGAACAAAAATGTCTTAGTTGTAAATTTTACACAATCAATCTTCATAGCTCAGCGCATGGTGTTCGACCACTTGAATGCTTGCGGTGGTCCATGAACGTTGCAATTACACTGATGAAAAAAAGTCCGTAGGTCTGCTAGGCGCGGTATCGGAATGCACTTGAAATGAAAAAAACGACTTACATAAGTCATATGAAAAAAGGACAAAACGGAAAGAGGACGTGAGGAATTAAGGAGGGTTGAGATGCAAGAAAATGGCTGTTTTGGCAAAATGCGAAGCAGAAGAGAATGCAATAATCAACAAGAAAATGGCAGAGACTCTAAAAATAATGAAAAGCTAAAGTGACTTTACAACAAACTGCTATTTTCATCACATAGATGTTATCGGAATCACTATCGTTTTCTTTTTCTTCATGTACAGTTATTACATAATATCGTAGTTTTGTAGATTTTATATTTTATAATTTTTGTGTTGAGGAATAAATAATATGAGAAGTTATCAAAAGTTGCGCATATCATCAAATATCATTAAATTGATGCAAAAGAAATACTATATCTGACTTTTTTCTTCTAGAACATGATAGAGTAGATGTATCCGTTCATCGAAATCAACATGAAAAAATAAGAAATATATAATCTTGATATACCTGGAAAAACCTGGATTTCATGGTCAAAAAGCCGCGGGCACCTTGTATCTACATATCAGTCAAGCTGGAAATTATATGAGTAAGTATTTCTTTAATATTGCTATCAGGCCTTGAAGTAGTACTGCCAAGTCGTCTAGTCTTCATTTGGATTTGTTGATATCTACAATCAGTCAAGTGGAAAATTAATGAGTAATAATTTCTTTAATTGCCTATCAGGCCTTGAAGTGTCACTAGGTAATCTTTGGTGCCTTTTCTGGTTGGACAAGTAGGAGTAAGGTATTTTTCAAGTATTTTCAATTGCTGCAGGCGACATGAAGGACTAAATTTTATGAGTAAAACATGAGAAGTGAGAACTATTTTTTGAGCAAGAGACTAACCTGAATAAGTCATCTTTATGCAATCACATTCAATGGAATAGGTTTTCAAGTTTAAAGCTCAGTCGGTTATGGTCTGTCGTGGGACCGTTTAAGGTTCGAACATGTTTGCCGACACCTTGATACCGTTTTTTAGGTCCATTTGATGAGCGCTGTGTTTACGTTGAAGGTTGAGAAAGAAAACAATACACTCGTAAGAACGAACAAATTTACTTGACGTATGAGAATGAACCACACATACAACGTTTATGTACTATAGAATTAATTCGGATTTCATTGAAGATGTATGTAATGGTCAATTACCGTGCCGGTAATCAAATGTGTTTTAATCACATTGGATACCCCTGGTGTGGGGGGGGGGGTGGGGGGGGGTGGGATATCTTGTATTTGGGGTTATTCATCAATTAATATTCTGGTGATATAAAATTTAACGATTTCATTTTCTCGGTGATTTTAGTTAATGAACTTTGTAGGTGAAATTAGGGACTTAGAATTCTTGGAAGGGCCTCAAACTAAATATTCATCTGTAGTCAGTGTATTTGTAATCGGGTGTGTAAGTGCTCCACTCGGTGCTTTTGGGAGTTATGGTACAAAAACTGACTACCTGAGCCCTGCTTCGTACTTGATAGGAGCAGCGAAGTAAGGCCAATTTCTAGGGATGGTTAGGTAGAAGTCGAGTGAGTCGCACAGAGCATCAACGCGATACGAAAAGTAAGTAATGGAAAAGCTACTGCTCGTGAATCGTTTGTTAGAGAAACTCAATCTTCTCGATTTTCTGCAGTTCCGGGTATGATAAGGAATGGTTTTGCATGACCAAAACTTTTTAAATAATTTGCGTTCAACCTTATGCAGTGAAACAGTCGTTCATCAGGCACTTGATTCATGAACTGATAGTTTGTCAAGATTTTATGTCGATTTTACCCTGATTCTTGACAGAATCACAACTCTCAGTAACATGTGGGGCTGTTTTTGTTGGTCGACGAGCTTCGTGATGTTTTACATTTCTGCTAAATATATATTTTGTTTTCACGCTCGTTAGAACTATATCTGAGACATGTGATAATGCTGGCATATATAGAATTGTGATTATTGGTGTTGGTAGTTCGGCTTGACGCCTAGCATAACTGTGTCGTTGTCATGGGTGATGAGCCCAAATTCGAAATAGTTAACTCCGTTTATATTGTTATCTATAGCTGGAGGCTGGAATTGTGGTTTCTTCAATATTTGCTAGTTAGAACTTGCTATATTCAAAACAAATGCTTTTCGGTATAATAGATGTAATTTCTATAGCTAACCGATGCTTTATGCTATTAATGCTAGCACATGATAGGATCCGACTCGAAAATTTCTCGAAAAAATAACATTTTAGAGAATCATCGCACATATTTTACGTCAATCTTATAATGAAAGTTGATTCTGGTTGGCAAGATATCTTTATAAGTAGCAACTTTCATTAGAGGCCTATTTCTGAAAACGTAACTTTTGTAGGCATGAAAATGGTGTTTCTCAATTGCCTCATGCTAGCAGATTCTCAACGTAAATAAAAAACTAAGCAAGCGAATATTTCAAAAATCTGATTTTTTTTAATCATGATATATTTAGCCTAAAGTCCAAACGGTGTATTTGGACTCCATTTTGTTAGACAAACTTCCCTTCGTACTCGCAGATGCTGCTGTGCAGCTCCACGACAGTGATTGTTGTATGGAACCTTGTAAGCACGGGGGTGGGGAGCGGAGTTTCTCAACTCGATACAAATAGACTGACTCCAAAAAGGAAGCACAATAGCAGAAAGGAGCATCGATTTAGTTGTAATGAAATTACGTAATATTATCACTAGCACCGGCTAAGTCATCACTTCTATGAGTTATCAGTAAACGTCTTGCTCTGGCTATGTATAATAATCTGGCTTTAGTGCGCTGACTAACGTAGATAATAAAGCTATATTAGCAAACCACGTTTATCAATGGAAAATTACTACGGTATGAAAATGTTGATCTACATGAGAAAACACGATTTAATAAGACAGGCTAATTCTGTGGAATTTATTTCAGATTTAAGGTTACAATTTGAACTATATATTAAATTGTGATACGAATTAACGATCATCAAGATTTTAGAGTCAGATCTTATTTCAATATTCAGATCTGCAGGCACCCTCATTTTCTTGCAGTCGGCGTGTGACTTCATGAAAAAAATTAGATCCGAGATACGCATTAGATCACGCATGGTTCCTCATGTCACCATGACCGCCGATAGTCTATCGGCAAAAAGTCATAGGCTATTTCGGAGATCATTGCGATTCATTGCTTTGAATTTTTGTATCAAATCCGTAGGAAGTCACTGAACGTCAAAGATTTCAAAGATCGAGAATAACATTGCGTGCAAATTATTCCCATTATATTTTCTAGGTGGTTGCCGTTGTGATTGCGCGAGGACAAAATTGTACCGGCTCAGCCGATGTAATAACCCCTGCTAAATTTTATTCAACAATTTTGATACTTTCACTTCAATTCAGGTAAATTTGGTGCTGTCTTCAGAAAATATCATCATCTCTCTTCGACCACTCACCAACCTATCTATGTTTCTGTGGAATATAGGTTTTGGTATACTTTTTGCAGTTGCGAAATGCTCACTTGTGTTATTAGTTCATTGTCAGTTCATTAAATCTGCATCTATTTTTTGTTGAAAGGACATTTGAATACACAAGCGGGTTTCGAAGCCGTGCGTCTGACTACCACGTCTCGGTTTCGGCAAGACTTTTACCACGGCTCCGGTCAGATAAGCCTGACAAATATCGGACGGGGCCCCTAACCTAGACGAAAGAGCTTTCACAGAATGATACACACCGATATGGTATGAGAAAATGAACATCTGTCCAGTTACCTGAGTACTACTTTTCGTCAGCAGGATCACAGGAAAAGAGTATATATAATGCGCGATGTGGGTAGTCTGTGCAGAGTGGTTTTGCATTACTTTTGACCGGCTCCACAAAACTATTAATGAATTTTATCCATATGAGAGATGGAGGAAAAACTAAATCCAGAAATTAATCAGAGGAAACGCATTTTAGATTTACAAATTGCTATTTTGTCGTAAAAGACAGCATTTGATTATCTGCAGCTGAAACTTTATGTCTTTTTTTTCATACATTTTGTACCTGCTTGGAGAACATAAACATTGCAGGAAACAAAGATTAACCCTGCTTAAGAATTAGACGTGACAAGCTTGTTCTCTTGCTTAAAACTTTTCAGAGATTGAGTGCAGAAGGCAAAAAGATTTTATTATTTTATGGTACGATAGAAGTCTTGATATAGACTCTACGATCTCAACGCTAAATCAGACGCGAGAACAAATATTTCATTCTTGCAGAGTGTGGCATCATTGATTAAAAGGTGCTTTAGTCAGTGAAATGGTTTTCAAAAGTTTCAATCCGCACACTAGTGGACATGCATGTGCACTTTCTTTGATCTTGTCGGATAAGAACAGGCACAAGCTAGAACACGGCAGACACTCATATTTGGTGCAGCCATGTATAGGGTGTGATTAAAATTGTAATATAAAATGCAATTTTCAGCCTCGTTGCCTAAAGAAACAGGTGCTGCCGGTTGGACGAGAAGATTCAACCACTTAGTTGTCAGGGCTATTCATGAAATCAGGTGAACAATATTTCCACAAAGCTTCGTGTTATATCAAAAGTATACCAAATGAGACACCAACAAAATAACCATACATTTTTAAGGTAATACTGATTAAGATTTTAAGGTCAACAATGTGCTTAACAAAAAGTACATTAAATTTGAGGCGAGAATGCATGTACATGTTTTTCGTCAAGAGCGTTTAGCCCTACAGCTGCATTTTCGGCAGAAACACACTCTTAAGGAAATCGGCGATCCCCTTTCAAATCCAAGTAAATCATTCGCTGTAGGCTAGTATCTATTGAGAGGTCAACAGGTTTTGGGAGGTCTGCAACGATAACCTGCAATGACACTATTGCATTCGCTTGAAACAGTCACTCAAATGTCACTTTATCTCGGTAATGACTGAATTTTTAATACCTACAAAACTTGAAGACGGGGCCGAAGACCGTAGTATTTCCTGTCGGCTCCGCCTTCGACATGCTGCCACGGCTCCTGCTCCGAAGCCCTATATTATAGTTCATTGAATTTGTTATAGATCAGACAATTCTCTCACAATAGTTGGTCCTATTCAACTGAAGAGATTATGAAGATAAAAATATAAGAGTTAGTTAGTAGCAGTGTTCTTATTACACTTAAATTACTTGATGCACCTCATAAACCTTCATTCATGATGTCTAAATATGACACATCGCATTCTAGCAACTTGTATACACATATTTCAAGAATAACAGCATCAGGTAGATAGCATTAATACCTTGAATAATTCATTAAATCCTATCATTGAGATGGATTGCACGTGCTTTTCACATGAAAACACCCTCAC